>JAREIK010001381.1:784865-852365 GCA_029783825.1 Sapria himalayana | reverse complement strand
TTTAACTTTATCTATTAACCCATCATCTTTATTACTTATTTGTTTTTCTCCCTCCATCTCTTTCCATATTTCCGCTACAATTGTCCCGTTGGAAAATAAGTGATCCATTGTTTCAACTCCTTGTAAGCATCATTCACATCTTGATGCCATTTTTATCCCCTTTTTTTTTGAACGTTCGTATCTACCGGAATGGCATTCACTAGAACCTTCCATGTGAATGAGCTCATTTTTTGTGGGATATTTTCTTGCCATACCCATTTGAATAAAGTTTGAGCAGGTTTGTTCTTTCTGACCAGATCTTTTACCGACTTTAGAGAGAAATTTCCTTGTTGCATTAAAGTCCATTTCCAGCAACTCTTCTTTAGTGTGGAGTGTGAGTCTACTATCTCCTTTTGTTTTTCCATTGCCTTCCAGCTATTCGAAGCTTTCTTAGGGCTTATGTTCCTATAATCTAAATATTTAGCCCACATATATGTTGCCCATAGATTATCACTTTCTTTAAGTCTCCACCAACCTTTGCAATCCCAGTCACCGGCCAAATTTTGTAGGTTCATTAAACCTAATCCTACTTCTTCTTTTGGGTAACAGATGGCTTCCCAGTCCTTCCAGTGTAATTTATTTTTCCCTTCTTTTTTACCCCATAAAAAATTTGCCATTTCTGATTCAAGTTTCTTAATAAATTTCTTAGGGGGATGAATAACTGATAAAATGTGTATCAGTGTACTTTATAAAACGTGTGAGATTAGCGTTATCCTCCCCCCAAATCCCAGAAGCTCTTCTTTCCAACATGCTATTTTCTTTCTTAGCTTATCATGGAGAAAAATTAAATATTCTTCCTTCAACCTCCCCTCATATATCGGACATCCTAAATACATTAATGCTCCTTTAATTTCTGAAAAACTTGTGATGTGTTTAATTTTATTTACTACCTTTAATTTTGCATTTTTGGCGAGCATAAATTGACATTTACTTTTATTTACGACTTGACCTGTTTCATTCTCAAATATTTGAAGAAGATCCATAAGATTCCTTAATGACTTTGTACTTGCATTTGTAAAAATTATAAGGTCATCTGCATAGGCTAAGCAGCCTATTCTGGGTGTATTCTTTGGTTGTCTAAATGGTATTATTTTACCTTCTGTCATTCTTTTATTCAGGTTTCAAATTAATAATTCTAGATAAATATCAAAGAGAAGGAGAGATAATGGGTCTCCTTGCCTTATACTTCTATTTGGCTTAAATTCCTCGCTTATCTTTCCATTTACAATCACTCTTACCCAAGTACTTGAAATACAATTGTATATTAAATCTATGGTATGCTCAGAGAATCCGAACCTTCGCATCGCAAAACAAAGGGTATCCCATTCTACCCTATCGAAGGCTTTCGATAGATCAAGCTTAACCACTAAATTATTTCCTCTAGTTTTACCTCCTATCTCTTTCATCATCTCGGATGCAAGTTTTATATTTTTGATCATTAATCTGTTTTTAACAAATCTCATTTATTCGTGAGATATTATAGATGGTAAAATTGAGCTTAGTCTATTTTGTAAAATTTTTGCTAAGATTTTATAAATAGCATTACATAAACTTATAGGTCTAAAATCCTCACATTTCTGTGGTGATTCGTTTTTTGGAATTAATACTATATATGACTTTGCCCATGATTTTAGGATTTCCGCCCCTACAAAAAAACTATCAATTGCGGGAACTAGATCAGATTTAACAATGTGCCAGTTTGACTGAAAAAAATAGTTATTCCAACCATCTGGTCCTGCAACACTCTCTTTATCCAGGTTGAATATTGCCACTTTTACTTCTGGTTCTTCCGGGATCAATTCCATTATTTGATTTTGAGCTTCCGTGATGGTTGCCCTAATCTCATGCATTAGAGAATTTTTGGCCCTATGTGTCTGACTCCATAATTGGTTTTTAAATTTTTTTTTAAAAAGAGGTCTTATTTCCTTTTCTTCTTCTACCCATATTCCCTCTTCATTTTTTATTCCTTTAATTTTATTCTTTTGGGATTTTCTTTTAGTCATATTATAAAAGAATTTGGTATTTCGATCTCCATCTTTTAACCATTTTATTTTTGCACGTTGTTTCTAGTAAATTTCTTCCATGTGTAATTTCAATATTAGTTCTCCTTTAGCCTTACTTAAATCTAACTGAGTTTCATTATTATTAGTGGTGTCAAACTCTTGTTCCAACTTAGCTACTACTTCTTCCGCTTTTTTAACTCCTGATTTAGATTTCCAAAAACCTCTTTATTCCATGTTTTTAAGCTTGATTTTAATCTTAGTAGCTTTGTTGTTAAAGCTTGCATCGGCTTACCCATCGCTGGCTCTTTCCAAGACTCTTTGACGAGACTGTCAAAGCCTACGTGCTTACCCCACATATTTTGGAATTTAAAATCAGGCATGCTTCCCTGATTCCTGTGTATTGTGATAAGCAATGGGTTATGATCAGAACAAGTTCTGTTTAAGTGTCTTAGCCCCGTAGTCCCATGTGAGGTGACCCACTTTGTATTACACATAACCCTATCTAGGCGTGCCCAGATGACTCCCCTTTTTTGCCAATTATTACACCAGGTATATCTTGATCCAGTGAAATCTATTTCCATTAAATTGGTAATGGCTATTGTGTCATTAAACTGATTCATGGCTACCTTATCTGGAGGTTTACCACATTTCTTCTCTTGAGGACTTCTAATTATATTAAAGTCCCCCTCCTATGATCCAAGGAGAGTTTCTACTTGCTATGTCTTTCATCTCCTCCCATAAAAATAACCTAGATTGTTTATCATTTTTAGCATACACTGCTGAAATTATTTGATTTGTATTCTTATCTAATTTGAAGTGTACTATATATTCAGTATCTTTTAATATTTCAATTTCCAGCTTATTATGCCATAGAATCTAAAGTTTGCTATTTAAATTAGCATACGCATTTTTAAACCCTAAAATTTCACTATATTTAATTAATTGATCTTGCATGACCATTGGCTCGGCAATAACCACTAAAATATTTTATGTTCTTTAATTAAAAGTCCTAATCTGTTTATCTAGGAGCTATTAGCCACTCCCCTAACATTCCAATATAGGCATCTATCCATTAAAACCTAATTTAGCTTGAGCTCTAGTTGTGCACTTAGATTCATAAGTCATATTGGCATATTTCTTCATGTTTCTTACAGTTTTAGGAGTGTGAGTAATTTCATGCATAATCTCATTATATTTTACCTATTTCTCGAGTACCATTGCCATTTGTTTCAAGGCCTCCATAGATTGAGTTCTTGAGAGGTTACCCTAATCTTCCTTATAGATTGATAGGTCATCCTTGACAATCTCCTCGAGCTCCTCTTGATATACATCGCCCTTGTTAATTGAAGGGCAACTAAATATTACCGATTCGTCTTCGGGAAAGTCCAGAAGATCCTCGTTTATCCAGCCATAATCCTCAAGTTTTTCTTTCAAAACTATTCTGGTTCTCGATTTTTTTCCATGCTTTCTCTTATATTCTACCTCCTCCCAACCTTCATTCTAGTTTGCCTCTTTCTTTCCCTCCTAGTTTATCTCTACAGCATGCTTCTCTACATGATTCTTCTTTACGTATTCTGATGATAATCGTGGATTTTCTCTACTATCCAGGCCCTCAATTTCTACAATAACAGTCGGCTGGAAGTTTTGTTCTTCCCACGAGTTGTGAAGAGAAGCCTCCTCCTTCCTTAACCATTTCATGACCTTCTTACCTCCTCCATCCTGATGCTACCGTTACCCTTCTCCTCTTCCCTCACCTTGCACAAAAAAGTTTCATGCCCGAGCCTTTTGCAACTTAGGCAGTAAGAAGGAAGGCTTTCGGGGATGACTGTTTGCCAAAACCCCTCGGCCTGGTCACCTTCCCCACTGCCTATCCATAACTTAGTAGGCTACTTAGACAAGAGATTAAACTCAACGCATACACGAGCTTTGTTCGGCCTGGACATGGCTACTGTGGCTTCGTCCCGTAACATAGGTTTACCCAAACACGAAGATATAGCATAGAGAGAATGTTCGGAGAATAAATGTAATGGCAGATACGACAATGTAAACCATACCGGGGCTATAGGCGCCTCTTCCAGGGGAGTGAAATCCTTTGTCCACTTCAAAACACGCATGGGGAAACCATCGACCTGCCATAAGCCTCACTGCCATAGGCGATATTGGTCCTCCAGTAGAGAACATTACAACACGACGTGTTTAGCGTCGAAGTCTGCAAACTTCACCTTCCCCTTAAGCTTTAGAGTTGCGATAAATTATTGAACTTCTATCGCTCGAGGTATGCCGTGGGAGAACTTACCGATGAGCGTATATTCAAACGGTTCCATAAGCCTTTGAGTTTCTTAGGCAGAGAAGATGATAACTGGATGCCCATTTTTGTTCCCGTGAGTGCGTGAAGATGGCGCAGTCCCTTTTAGAATCGAGGAAAATGACTTATTATTAAATAATAAGTCAGTTTGCTTTATTTTCAACTTGAATAGAGCTTGTTTTGAGCAAAAAATGAACTCATTCTTCTTCTTCTTCCTCTACTACTTCTTCTTCTTATTTTTTTTTAAAACGTGTTTATTAATTATAACCCTCTCTTTCGGTGGAGGAATACCTTTTTTACAAGCTAAAATCTACCCTTTCCCCTCTTACATCCTTTCACTTTAATGAAGTTTAAAATGAGACAACAAGAACAAAGCCTAATTTGAATGTATGCACGTGAGCTCACATTGAGCTTATTTGTTTAAAGATCTTGAGTTATTTCTTTGTCACCATTCTACACTTTTTATCCGGTTGTCTGCCCTCTTCCCTATTGCTAAACTTTCCCTTCATGATCCTCCTTACATAGGTCAATTGATGGCTCTAAAACCTGCACAACAATCATTTTTCTGCATAGGAATTTATCTTCTTTACATACCTGATTCTTTGTTGCATAAATTCACTTCATGCTACACTTTTTCTAATTTAACCATTTTTCCATGCCTTTGAATCTTGTTCCCTCTAGCTCTACACTTTATATGCTGTTCCGGAACCTTGACTTTCACTATATATGCTGCACTCTACACTTTATATGCTGTTTCGAAGCCTAGACTATCCCTTCATCCTGTGTGCTGAAGTTTCTAGCTCTAAATGACAGCATACCCTACTCTATGGATAGAATTCCTAATAAACTATTATCCTTAAATGAAAATTAACACATGACCTTATAACAGAATCTTACATGACACACACATCACATAAAACAGAAACTAAACATAGACTCTTAAAACAGAGACCAATACAATGTTACAACCAGACCATATAAACATTACTGACAAATATTCTGCCTCTTTGATAATTCCTGCGCTGCTAAGAAAACCAAGAAAAAGCAGAGACAAATATACATCCTATTCATACATCCCTCCTAGATTCCTTTCTAAACAAACATGATACTGTAGGGACAGAAATTCCCCTACCTTGGAGACTACCTCCATTCCTTCTAACAGCTTAAGTTTCTCTTTAGCCTAATCTCCTATTTTATCTCTCTCTACTATTCTACCCTTTCTAACTCTTAAATAAGGGAAGGCTCTCATATCTAATTTCACTAGCCCTTTTAATTTTTTTGGCATAGAATCCCTGTCATATTCCATTACTCCTCTTTCTGCGCCTAATCTAGCAAGATTATCTGCCAATGTGTTTGCCTCTATATATATATGTAATATTGATGCATTCAACTCTTTAATAAAATTGATTATTATTTCTAACTCTTCTTCATACCTCCAGAGAGATATCCTCCTAGCTACTAAGTCAACGAATAACATTGAATCTACCAGAATTTGTATATTTCTAATTTCTAGTTGTTTACACACATATAAACCTGTTTGCAAAGCCTTGATCTCCGAATGAAGAGCCGAGAATGCTACACTAACCTGAGTAAAGGCTTTCATGACAATCCCTTTAGAATCCCTTATTACCCCTCCTCCCCCTCTATGCATGTGTCCCTATTGAAGCTTCCATCCGTATTTAGGGAGAATTTTTCTTCTGGAGGCCTATCCCAACTTATGCTTTTTACCCAATAATGTTTAATCTTATTTATGGTGAGGTCCCAGCCTTTCTCCTCTAACTTTTGTGTAAATTTATTATATGTTGTAATAGGCTTTATACATGATATATTACTTACTACTTGTCTGATTTCTTGTATTATTTCACTTGAGTTCATCTTTAAGCCTTCGAATCTACTCTTATTTCTAGCTTTCCAGATGCACCATATTGTTACATGAGGTAAATTCTAGTTAAGCCAATTTCTAATGGGACTGCTAGAGGTTGCCATGTCCCATTTTTTAATTATTTCTATTAAAACTTCCTCTTTGTTACTAATATGTTTATTTTCTTCTAGTTCCTTCCATACTTCTATAGCAATTTTACCTTCTGAGAATAAATGATCCGTGGTCTCTACCGCCTAAAAACAACATTCACATATGGATACCATTTTAATGCCTTTTCTTTGCACATTGCTATCCACTGGTAGTGCATTTGCTAATACTTTCCATGCTAGTGAGCACATTTTCTGTGGTATACCTGCCTTCCAGACCCATTTAGATAAAGGCTTACTAGGTTTTTTCTTCCTAATCAATTCCTTAACTGATTTCAATGTGAAATCACCTTGAGGTGTGAGGGTCCATTTCCAACCACTCTTTTTCCATATAGAATGTGAATCTACTGTCTCCTTCTGCTTCTCCAGTGCTCTCCAGCTGTTTGATGCCTACTTAATCCGCTTATTATTTTGTTCTAAGTATTTTGCCCTCATATATTTTCCCTAGAGGCTTTCATTTTTTTTAATCTCAACCACCCTTTGCAGTCCCAGGCGGTGGACATTATCCTGTAAAGTGATTATCCCTAAACTTGCTTTTACTTTTGGATAACATATATCATCCCTGTTTTTTCAATGAATTTTCTGCTTCCCATCTTTTTTACCCCATAAGAAATTTGCCATTTCCATTTCAAGTTTATTCATAAATTTCTTGGGAGGATGAATAACATATAAAATGTGCACCAATGTGGTTTGTAAAACATGTGAAATTAAAGTGATTCTTCCTCCAAATCCTAGTAAATCTTCCTTCCAGCCTGCTATTTTCCTTCTCATTTTATCTTGGAGTGATGTTAAATATTGTTCCTTCAATCTTCCTTCATATATTGGGCAGCCTAAATATATTAAGGCTCCTTTATTGTGTTTGAAGCCGGTTATATTCTTAATCTTATTTATGACATTCACTTCTACATTTTTAGCTAACATAAATTGACACTTCTCTTTATTAACTACTTGCCCTATTTCCATCTCAAATAATTGTAGTAAATCAATGAGATTATGTATGGATTTTTTGCTAGCATTTGTGAAAATTATTAAATCATCTGCATAAGCTAAGCAGCCTATTCTCGGAGTGTTTTTTGGCTTCCTGAAGGGAATTATTTTACCTTATGACAATCTTCTTTTTAAATTAAGGATTAGCAATTCTAAATAAATATAGAAAAGTATGGGGGACAACGGATCTCCCTATCTTAAACTTCTTATTGGCTTAAACTCTTCTCCTATTTTACCATTTATTATTAATCTAACCCAAACACTTGAGATACATCTGTATATTAAGTCTATGCATATTTCCGAGAAGCCAAACTTTCTCATAACAAAACAGAGAGTGTCCCATTCCACACTGTCAAACACTTTAGATAAATCTAGTTTAACTACAAGATTATTTCCTCTTGTTTTAATCGCTATCTCCTTCATCATTTCTGATGCTAACCTTATATTTTCAATCATTAGTCTGTTTTTAACAAACCCCATTTGTTCCTGTGATATTATTAATGGCAGAATATGACTAAGCCTATTTTGAATTATTTTGGCTAAAATTTTATAAATTGCATTGCATAGGCTTATGGGTCTAAAATCTTCACATTTCTGTGGGGATTCTTTTTTAGGAACTAACACAATAAATGAGTTTGCCCATGATTTCGGGATATCTGCCCCTGCAAAAAAACTAGCAATTGCTGAGACTAGATCATTTTTGATGATGGGCCAATTTGCCTGGAAAAAATAATTATTCCAGCCATCCGGCCCTACTGCACTATCTTTATGCATATTAAAAACCGCATTTTTAACCTCATCTTCTTCAGGAATCATTTCCATCATTTGATTTTGTTCATTGGTGATGGACATACCAATCTCTTGAATTAAGGAATTTTTTCAGTGAGATGCCTGACCACATAGGTGGCTTTTAAAGAATTCATCGAACATGATTCCTAGTTGCTTATCATCCTCAACCCATGTTCCCTCATTGTTTTTAAGACCTTTAATTTTGTTCTTTTGAGCTTTTATTTTACACATATTATGAAAAAATTTAGTGTTTTTATCCCCATCTTTTAACCATTTAATTTTTGCTCGCTGTTTCCAGAATATTTACTCCATGTGTAACTTAAGGCTCAATTCCGCCTTTGCCTTGTTTGGTGCTTGTCTAATTTTTTCATCATTTTTATTATCATATTCATTTTCTAACTTTTCCACTTTTTCTTCTGCTTGTAATATTTTTTGGTTTAGATTTCTAAAGACATCCCTATTCCATACTTTTAAGCATTTTTTTAATCTAAACAACTTAGTCATTAAAACCTGCATTGGTTTACCCGGTGCTGGTTCTAACCAAGACTCTTTCAACAAATTCTCAAAATCTGTATGCTTAAGCCACATATTTTGGAATTTAAAACTACTTTCGACTCTTTTATTTTTATAGATTGATATGAGGAGCGGGCAATGATCCGAGCAGGTTCTGTTTAGGTGTCTCAGCCCAGTGGTTCCATGTGAGGTTAGCCACTTTGCATTACACAGAACCCTGTCTAATCTGGCCCAAATAGTTCCTCTTTTCTGCCAATTATTGCTCCAAGTGTAATTTGTTCCTGCAAAATCTATCTCTATTAAATTAGAGTTAGATATTGCATCATTAAACTGTGTCATTACTATTATATCCGAATTTTTGCCTCCTTTCTTTTCCAAGGCACTTCTTATAACATTAAAGTCTCCTCATATAATCCAAGGAGTATTTTTAGCCACAATTTCCTGCATTTCTTTCCATAAATCTTGCCTAGATTTTTTATCATTTTTTGCATACACCACCAATACTATATCCTCTGTGTTTTTATTCATTTTAAAGTGCACTATTTGTTCTTTGTCTTTAACTATTTCTATATCTAAATAATTATGCCACATAAGCCAAAGATTACTATTCACATTACCGTATGCATTATTAAACCCTAATATACAGCTATATTTCATTATTTGATCCTGCTAGAGCATAGGTCCAGCAATGATCACCAAAGAGATTTTATTTATTTTTATGAATTTTTTCAATCTATTTACTGAGGGGTTATTTGCTACCCCTCTAATATTCAAATATAAGCAACTATCCATTAAAACTTAATTTAGTTTGTGATCTAGTTGTGCACATAGATTCATAAGTTTTATCCAAATATTTTCTCATGTTTCTAGGATTCTTTGATGCAGTTGTGTATGCTCAACTAATTTCATTATATTTTTCATGTTTTCCTAGTTGCAAGACCATTCTTTTTATAGCTTCCATTGATTGGTCTCTAGAGAGCCTAACCTTATTATCCTCATACATAGCTAGGTCATCCTTCGTCTTTTCCCTATCCTTCTCTCCATTTTCCTCTTCTCTTCCGAAAGGAGGGCAGCTGAAAACCTTTGATTCTTCCTCTGGAAAATCCAGAAGATCATCATCTAACCAACTATAATCCTCTATTCTCTCTTTTAGGACCTTTCTAACTTTATTTTTCTTACCTCTCCTCCTTCTTCCATTTACCTCTTCCCAACCCTCATCCTAATCTTTTTCGGCCTTTCCCTCTATACTAACATCATTATTAATTATAGTTCCTTCCATCTCCACAAGATAATTCTCATATATTCTTCTACTCTCCCTTTCTTCCTCCACTAAACCCTCCACTCTCTCATACTCTATCAGGACCAATCCCTCCTTCCTTATCCATTTTTCTACCCTTCTCCTTCTACCTTCCTGCCCTAACTCCATTTCTTCCTTCCCTTTTCCCATCTTACACTCAAGCATGTCGTGCCCGAGCCTTTTACAGGAAGCATAGTATGAAGGCAAATTTTCAGGTATGGCCGTTTGCCAAAATCTTCATCATCATCATCATCATCATCATCATCATCATTTTCTTCTTCTTCTTCTCATTCTTCTTCTTCTTTTTCTTCTTCTTCTTCTTCTCCTCCTCCTCCTCCTACTTCTTCTTCTTCTTCTTTTTTAAAGGTTGTTTTATTATTATTATCACCCTCTATTTTGGCGGAGGAATACCATTTTTTACAAACTACTTCTACCCTTATCCCTTTACACCCACTTTTAACCTAATCTAAAAATACAAGAAATTTGAGTTAATGAGATATCCTTCTATCTTTTGCCTAATAGGCTTGCTTGATCTCCTTTTGTATCTTTTAAAAACATGTATTCTGCCAAGGCCCTATTTATTTGGGTCCTTCTCTTTCCATGCTTTAGTCTTTATAAATGCTCCCATCTTTTGCCTTATATCTGAGTCAGGAAATGCTCATCTTGTCCCTTATGCACCGTGAAGCTTTCTTTCGTTGCATTCTTCAAGGACTCATCTATCTCCATTCTTCCAATAGCTGCGACCGACTCAAGACCAACTCACATGCTGACTTTTATAGACTCTACTTACTTATCTATTTACAGACTCAAGACCAATCACATACACCATGCGCAGCCGCCAACTGCATCATGGTAACTTATAAAATTCCAGCTTTCCCACTCAAAACAGACTCATAACAGACTCAAAAACAGATTCAGCCGCATCCTTATAAGTACCTATACATACTCCTAACAGGTTCCTCGAAACGAAGCCAACATAGCCAGCTGTTTCCAGCCGTTTCCATGCCTCTCTAATCTTGTCCAGCATATCTTTCTTTCACTTAGCCTGAGCTGAAAAACAACCTTTCATAAACATTAAATTTAAATCCTTTCATGACCCCTCTAGACCAGGGTCTAGAGGGGTCATGAAAGGTTTTAAAAAGAAAACACAACCAAACAACAGCCTTGCATATTCCATACATTCGGTTGAAGCTTTAACCTGAAAATTAAACAAGAAAACACAACCAAGCAATATATTGATTTACAAGCTCTTTCCTTTTTCGATTTCCCTCAGGACCAGGAAGCCGTATAACTCTTCTCTTATCTCCCTGCCAACTGCAAAACAGTTCATTAGCAAATATTTTCAGCCCTTTACAAGGCTTAAATAAGTATTCTTTCCCTTCCCTTCTTTTTTTTTTAAATTAATTCATAATTTTTGAATTATAATATACGGAATGCAGTTTTATCTAATCTTATTAGGCCTATGAATTTATCTGGTATATCCTCCCCTCTAAATTCTTGGGTCCCTTTTTTCATTCCTTCCTCAGCTAATCTGTCTGCAATCGCATTAGCTTCCCTATAAATATGCTTTATTTCTCCTTTTATTTCTCTTAAAATGTTTTTAATATTTTCAATGTCTTCTTCAAATTGACATAAATATATTTTTCCATGCACTAGGTCCGCTAATATTTTTGAATCCACTTGTGCTTGAATCCTTAGATAATTTTTTGCTTTACAAATTTGCAAGCCCTTTTTTAGGGCTATAATTTCTGCATGCAAGGTAGAGGATGCTATAGCCCTTTTAGTACATTTCCCTCAGCATTTCTTATTAACCCTCCTCCACCAGCTTCTCCCATTTTTCTCTTAAAGCTCCCATTAGTATTTAGTGTTAGACTGCCCTGCACAGGTTTATTCCAGTTGAAAATTTTAATAGCTGGCATTTTTCTTACTATTGTTGCCAGATGTCATTCCTTCGTTCTTTCTTCATTTATTTCCATGTTTTTCACTTTTATTGGGCTGCAAGTAGTGATGAATGTACTTTCTTTTTTGATTTCTTCCAGAATATCATTATGTTCCATTTTTACATTATCAAATCTACTTCTATTTCTAGCTTTCCATATGCACCAAAGCGCAATATGCGGAAAGTAGCTTCTCATCCATTTTAAGATATTATTCTTTGTTTGTTTTTTTGACCAGTTTTCTAGCATGTTTTTCAATGTAACTGTGCTTCTTTCAATATCTGCTTCAATTTCTAATTTATTCCATACTTTTGCTGCTATTTTACCCTTAGAAAATAGGTGATCCGAGCTTTCTATATCTTGATGGCAGCATTCACATCTAGATGCTAGTTCTATTCCTTTCTTCTGAATGTTCGCATCTACAGGGACAATGTCTGACATAATTTTCCACAAAAAAACATTTATTTTTTGTGGCAAATCCTATTTCCAGAATACGTGCGATTGTATGGGTCTTCTGCTTCGTACTAGTTCTTTAGCACTTTTTAATGTGAAGTTTCGATTTGGATTTAATGTCTATTTCCACCCATTTTTCGTTAGTATTATGTGTTTTTCTACAATGTTCTGCTGTTCACACATCAATTTCCAGCTTTTAGATGCTTTTTTTGTATTTTTAAATGCATTATTTCCTAACACATATTTAACTTTCATGAATGCCGCCCAGATATTTTCATCTTTTTTAACCCCCCACCAATTCTTGCATGCCCATGCTTTGGCTGTATCTTTTAGGCTGACAAAGCCTAAACCTCCCTCCTCTTTTGGGTAACATAAATCTCTCTATCTTTTCCAGTGCAGCTTATTCTTCCCTTCCCTTTTTCCCCATAGAAAATTAGCCATTTCTCTCTCTAATTTATTTATTATTATAATTGGAGGTTGTGCCGTCATTAAGATATGTATTAAAGAACTATGTAGCACATGAGTAATTAAAGTGGTTCTTCCTGCCATATTTAATAGGTATTCTTTCCAACCAGTAATTTTTTACCTTATCTTATCCAATAAAAAGGAATAGTATTCCTCCTTTACTTTTCCTTCATAAATCGGGCATCCCAGATACATTAATGCTCCTTTGCACTGCACAAATCCTATGACCCTTTTAATCATGTGAGCAATGTTTTCTGGTGTTTTGGCTGCTATCACAATTTGGCATTTGTTCTTATTCAGCTTTTGTCATGTTTCCTCTTCTAGTGTTTGTATAAGCCCCATCAGATTTTCCATTGATCTGCTACTGGCATTTGTGAATATGATCACATCATCTGCATATGCCAAGTAGCATATTAATGGCGTGTCTTTGGGCTGTTTATATGCTAAGATGCTGTCATTTTTGACCTTTTCCTTTAAGTTTACTATGAAGAGTTCTAAATAAATATTGAATAAAGAGGGAGACAACGGGCCCCCCTGCCTGAGACCTCTGGTTGGTTTAAATTCTTCACCTGCCTGGTCGTTTATAAGAATTTTTACCCAGGCATTAGATATAGATCTATATATAATATCTATCCAAAATTCTGAAAACGTCAATCTTCTCATTATATAACATAGTGTATCCCATTCCACTCTATCAAATGCCTTAGCTAAATCTAGTTTCATGATTACATTATGACCTCTCACCTTAGCCCCTATATCTCTTATCATTTCCGATGTTAAATTGATGTTTTCCATCATCAGCCTATTTTTGACAAACCCTACGTGTTCAGGGTCAATTATATTAGGTAAAATATTACTCAATCTTTTCTGTAGTAATTTAGCTAAAATTTTGTATATGGTAATACATAAGCTGATTGGTCTGTAATCTTCTCCTTTTTGTGGGTTTGTCTTTTTAGGAATCAAGACTATATATGAACTGGACCATGTTTTTGAGATTTCCACACCCGCAAATATCCAGTTAATAGCTGCTAATACTTCTTTTTTGATTATATTCCAGCTTCGTTGGAAAAATTCATTGTTCCAACCGTCTAGTCCTGCTGCGCTATCTTTATTTGCATTAAATATTACATCCTTCACTTCTTCTTCCGTAGGGAATTCTGCTAAAATTTTATTGTCTTCTTGCATGACCTTTTTTTTTAATTTTCTCCATTAGTATGAAGTTTCTATTAATATTCAGCCCACTTAGATGCCTTTTAAATAATCCTTCTAATTCAATTTTAATATCTTCTTCCTTTTCTACCCACTCTCCGTTAGCTCTTTTAAGACCTTTTATTCCTAGTCTTTGTGATTTGATTTTTGCCATTGTATAGAAAAATTTCGTGTTTTTATCTCCATCTTTTAACCATTTAACTTTCGCTCTTTGCTTCCAGTAAATTTCTTCCATATGCATTCTTAGTTTTAATTCGGCGTTTGCTCTATTAACTTCTGTCCTGGTTATCTCATATTGTTTATCTTCATATTTACTCTCTGCTACTATGACTTTCTGCTTTGCCTCTTGTATTTTCATAGTTACATTACCAAACACCTCCTTGTTCCATTTATTAAGAGCCAAGCGTAGTGCTCTCAATTTTTGTCCCAATATCTGCATAGGATTACCCAGTGTCGGTTTTTCCCATGCATTTTTAACTATAACCTCAAAATCCTTGTGCAAGCCCCACATATTTTGGTATATGAAGGCTTTATGGCCTCCTTTTTTCTTTCGAAGGCTTACCAAGAGTGGGCTATGATCTGAGCAGGTTCTACCTAAGTCCTGGACTTTAACTTCCCCCATAACATCTAGCCATTTTGCATTAACTAACATTCGATCGAGCCTCGACCAGATCGCTTTCCTATTCTTCCAGTTATTACACCAACTGTAGTCTGAACCTAGGTATTCTACTTCCATTAAATTTGCATTTGCAATAGCCTCATTAAACTGAGACATTGCTACCGGGTCTGGTATCCTACCTCCCTTCTTCTCCGATGTGCTTCTAATTGTATTAAAGTCACCTTCTATAATCAACGGGGACTTCGTAACTACTAATTTATTCATCTCGTGCCAGAGCATTTTCCTTTTTTTTTCGCGTTACTTGCGTAAACCACTGAAATAAGAATAGTCTCTGACTGCTTACTCATTTTAAAGTTTATAATTTGATCATTTTCTGATAAGATTTCAATGTCTGTGGGGTTATTCCACATAATCCATAATTTGCTGTTGTGATTCGAGTAGGCCTTTTGCATGCCTATCCTCATTTTATATTTCTCTATATGATCTCTAGTTACCATATGTTCGGCTAAAATTACTACTTTAAGTTTGTGTATTTTAATTAAATTTCTAATCCTATTTATCGTAGGAGCGTTCGCTACTCCTCTTATATTCCAATATAAGCTATTCATTTTTAAGTGTATTTGACTTGTGCTCTAGTAATGCATTTCGATTCATATTTCATGTTAGCATATTTTTTCATATTTCTTATGGTTTTACTTGTACTCGGTGGGGCTTGCTCTACATTCTTTATTTTTTTTATCTTTTCTAAGCTAATGTTTAATTCCATGATCTCTTCTAAGGCTTTTTCTCTATCTTTTGGTTCGTATCTAAATTTCTATTTTTTAAGCCATAGGTCATCCCTTGGTGCATTAAAATCCAGCTTGTTTTCTTCATCGGTGTTGCTGGACAATGGCCAGCTTTTTACCTCCATTTCCTCTTTTGAAAGTAAGTCATCCTCGGCCCAATTGTGTTGCTCTATTCGTTCTAATAACGGATTTTTCCTCCTTCTAAACCTAGTTCTTTTCCTCCCTACTCTTTCTACCCCTTCCACCTCCCTTGGTATTTTCTCTAGCCATCTTCTAATTTTCTTCATATTGCTTCTATCCCTCACCTCTATCCTCCCTTCCCCTCTTCCTAGCCAATCTCTCTCCTCTCCTTCCATTTCATCATTTTCTCCCTCCTCCATCGGTTCCTTCTCATTTTCCCGTTCTTCCTCTTTGGCCTCCTGTTCTAACTTCTCTCCTCCCTCTTGGACATCTTCTGCTTCGCCCTTCCTCTTGTCTTTCCTTACCCATGCCTTCCCCTTCTTTTTCCTCATGTCTGCCAATATACAAGCCTCCTCTGCGTGACCCATTTTAAAACAATTTAAGCAGTAAAATGGCATATTTTCTGGAACTATATTCTGCCAGAATCCATGCTCTAAATCTTTGCCTACCCATATTTTGTTCGGTGGAAGCTTTCTACAGTTAACCTCGATAAGAATTCGAGCTGCACTTGGTCTTGTCATATAAGCCGTGGCCTCATCAATCAGCCACGGTTTACCCACGCATAATGCTATAGAATGCAGAAAATGCTTGCTGAATAAATGCAATGGAAGCTTAGGCAGTGTGAACCATACCAGGGCATTTGCAGGCTCCACAGCTGGTGAAAAATCAGACGACCATTTGAGGATGTGCATGGGGTATCCAGCCACGCTCCACTGCCCTCTTAACCATAACCTAAGGAAATCGTCTTCTTCCTTGAGTTGAAAAATGACATGCTTCCCATCGTATATGACTATTTTCACAACTTGTCGTAGTTTCAATGACGCAATGAACACATATATTTCTTCATAGCTCGGCTTGCCATGGAAAAACTTTCCGATTAGTGTTAGCTTGAATGGTTCAGCAAGCTTTTGAAATTCTTCTTCGGTGAATAACACGGCAGGCGACGCCTCCTTTGCGTCAAAACTCGGGAACAGAAGTGCGGTCCCCTTGGAAATTGAACTAAATGATTTTTTATAAAATATATGATCCGAATCATCCATTTTTTGCTCAAAATTGAGCTCAAATCGCCCTAAAATGGCAGTTTCTCTCTCTAGAATTGAACTTTCTCTCTCTAGAAGTTGAGAGCGTTTTTTCAAAATAATAGAGCGGTTTTTTTTCTTTCTTCTTCTCTTCTTCTTCTTCTTCTTCTTTTTGGAAAGTTTATTTATTAATTATAACCTTCTCTTTTGGCGGAGGAATACCATTTTTACAAGCTATATCTACCCTTTTCCTTTTTACAAGCTATATCTACCCTTTTCCTTTTTACAAGCTATATCTACCCTTTTCCTTTTTACACCCATTTCCGACTACTAAAAAAGAAAAACTATGTAACTTATTTTTATTTCTAATGATACAATTTGTGCTTTAATTCCTCGTAGTTCAATAATTACTTATCTGATCATTTCAGCTCCTCGAATTTTTCTTTAATGATTTGAGGACTCTCTCACCCTTTCTCATTGAAGCCTTTGACGTATATATTATGCTTTTACGTTCCTCCCCTAGTTTTCTTTAAGAAAATCTTTCACTCTCTTTGTTCCTTTCTTTGTTTTGCTATAATTGTTGTTTCAATCTCTTACAAATCTGTATATGATCTGCTGCAAACCTGTTCTTTGGCTAATCTGCATAGGATCAAGTATATCATATCCTTATCATTAAAGTACCCAATTCCCTCATTACCCGTATGCATTTCAAATTAGCTATTAAAATATAAATTTTCTTCTTCCTCCTTGCTTGACCCGTGTTCTGGCTTCATAATGCTTGATTCCAGCCTTACAATATGTAGTCCCTGGTCAATGCTATTTTTGTATGTGAGATCGTCTTGATAACAAGCATACTTTCATCTTTATTTTTCTGTTGAGCCTTGATTGCTTCATTCATCTTTAACTTTTGCATGAGTGTAGTCGACCGATGACATAACAGACAAAAAATTACAGATTTCCGGGGCATAATAATAAAACTACAGCAACCTTATTAACACATCAGACACCATGACAAAAACATTAATAACACAGACTCCATGACAGGAAAACATTACAGACTCCAATGCAACAGCACTACAGAAACAGTAAAGAACTGTAGTCCTTGCTCTGCTTTAATCCCCTTCTTGTAAGCTGAAGACATGCATAGAAAGAAAATGCTACCTGCTTATGTTTTCCCCATCCCTTACCTTATTAACCCTTCCCAATAAATATATATTATGACAGCTTAACTGACCTTCGAGAACTCAATTAGTTGTTGACTTTTGATTCGAACCAATCCTACCTCATTTTAAGTAACACAAATCTTACCAATCTGTACATCATTGATAGCTTCAATAGATCTGTAGGAATCACCCCTCAGGGCCAGGGTGATTAATTATATAAAGCAATCCTTATTTGCATATGATTAGTGTACAGTAGGTCCAAAAAAATAACTAAAAACCAGAAATTAACAAATCATACTCTTATCTTCCTGATGTAAGTGAGTTCTTTACTGTCAATTTTTATTGTGCCTATATATTTTTTTGGAAGAGTCAATTCATTATACTCCTTATCTCCTTTGATTCTTCCATCCTTGGCTAATACATCCCCTAAGGCATTAGCCTCTCTAAAAATATGTTTTATAGTAAGATCTAATGAATTTAGTTCATATAAAATTTCTTCTATTTCATCTTCAATCTCCACATTAATGTCTTTTTGTTAATTAAATTAACAACGATTTTAGAATCTATTTGAATATTTATTTTTTTAATGCCATTATTTTTACATATTCTTATACCCTCTCTTAAGGCTAATATTTCAGCATGAAGTGCCGATGATGCTTGAAACTTCCTCGTGAAGGCTAAGAGCACATTACCCTCAAAGTTTCTTATTACGCCTCCTCCTCCTGCTGCTCCTATATCTAGATCAAAGCTGCCATCTGTATTTAAAGCAAAAAATTCTTTCGATGGTTTTTCCCATTTTATGATTATTATTTTAAATTGTTTAAATAGTTTTTCTTTTAAGTTCCAGTAATTTAAAGTATCTTTATCTAACTTTGAGCCCTGTGAATTTAATGGATAAGACTCTGAAATTTTTCTTGTCTCCTTTTTTATATCCTTCTAGATATCCTCTATTGACATGCTTTGACCCTCAAATTTACTTTTATTTCTGGCCTTCCAGATACACCAAATAGCTATTTGAGGGACATTATTTTTAATCCAATTCTGTGCAAAGCTTGTAGCTTTCAATTTAAACCATTTTTGAAGTCTGCAATTGAGATTAAGTTGTTCATATTTTATATGCATTTCTATTCCTAGTTTCTTCCATATTTCTGCTACTATTTTACCCTGTGAGAAGAGATGATCAAGAGTTTCCATCTCATTTGCACAACAGTCACATCTAGAAACTATCTGAATTCCTTTCTTTTTTAAATTAATATCAATTGGAATGATATTAGATAGGACCCTCCATGTAAAAGTTTTAATTTTTTGTAGATTATCATTATTCTAGATCCATTTGAATAATATTTTCTCTTCTTGTTTTTTCCTTATTGCATTTTTGGCTGAATTAAGTGAGAATGTTCCTTCTGGCGTTAAGGTCCATCTCCATCCTTTATTTGTAAGTTTAGAATGCTTCTCCACCAGTTCTCTTTGTTTAAGCATTTAAACCCAAACCTGAGAACTCTTGCTTACCCTTTTTTCTTTATTAGTATCATCATTTATACAGTATTTTGCTCTCATAAATTCTGACGATAAGCTATCATTTTCTTTTAATCTCCACCATCTTTTGCTTGCCCATGCTTTAGCTAAATCAATGAGATTAACAAATCCCAAGCCAGCCTCTTGAACATGATAACATAAGTCTTTCCATTTTTTCCAATGTAGTTTATATTCGCCCTCTTTTTTACCCCACAAAAAATTAGAAAATTCTTTTTCAATTTTTTGAATAAATTTAATTGGGGGTTGAGTAACCATAATATTGTGCATTAATGTACTTTCTAAAACATGTTTTATTAATGTTATTCTCCCCCCCATATTTAAAAATTCTTCCTTCCATCCCGAAATTTTTGTTTTTAATTTATTTATTAAAAATTCTAAATATTCAATCTTTAGTTTACCTTCGTACACCGGACAGCCCAAGTAAATAATCTCTCCTTTTTTCTTGGAGAAACCTGTAATATTTTTAATTCTATGAGATAGTGCCGTTGGTGCTTTATGAGAAATTATATATTGACATTTTCTTTTATTTAATTTTTGACCTGTTTCATTTTCTAGGCATTTTAACAAATCAATCAGATTATGTAATGATCTACTACCTCCATTGGTGAAGATCATTACATCGTCTGTATATGCGAGACAACTAACTATTGGAGTATTTTTTGGTTGTCTAAATGTTCCAATGATGCCTTTCTTCATTTTATCTTTAAGATTTACTATTAGAATTTCCAGATAAATATTAAATAACAAGGGAGAGAGTGGATCTCCTTGTCTTAAGCCTATAATCGGTTTTATTTCTTCTCCTACTTTTCCATTTGTAATAATCTTAACTCATGTATTAGATATACATCTATATATCAAATATATCCATGTTTCAGAAAAACCCATTTTACGCATGATAAAGCAAAGAGTGTCCCATTCCACTCTATCAAATGCCTTGGATAAATCTAATTTTATTATTACATTATGTCCTCTTGTTTTAGTTCCTATTTCTCTACACATTTCTTTAGCTAAACAAATATTTTCCATTATTATTCTATTCTTCATAAAACCTGTTTTTTCTTTAGAAATAATTTTGGGTAAAATTAATGTTAACCTATTTTGTAATATTTTGGCTAAGATTTTATATATCGAATTACAGAGACTAATTGGTCTAAAATCTTCCCCTATTTGTGGATTATCTATTTTAGGAATGAGAATAATGTGAAATCTTCCCCACTTCTATCCTATTTCAGCTCCACAAAAAATGCTATTTATAGCATTTTCTATATCTTTTTTAATTATCTCCCAACATACCTGAAAGAAGTAATTATTCCATCCGTCAGGGCCTGCCACACCATCCTTGTCCATAGTGAAAATAGCTGCTTTAATTTCTTCTTCTGCTGGAAATTTGGTTAACATGATATTATCTTCAGTTGTGATATTATTTTCTATGTTATGTATAAGTGTGTTTCCTATCAGCTCAGTATTTCCATTTAATTGTTTTTCAAAAAAATTTTCAAAATAATTCTTAATATCTGTATCCTTGTCCATCCACTTTCCCTCATTATCTTTTATGGCTCTAATTCTATGTTTCTGAAGTTTAAGTTTAGCTACTTTTTGAAAAAATTTTGTATTCTTATCTCCTTCTTTAAGCCATTTAATTTTAGATTTTTGTTTCCAGAAAACTTCTTCCATTAATAAATATAATTTTAATTCTGCTTGTGCTTTGCTCAAGGCTTTTCTATTGTTTATATTTTGATCTAATTCAAATTCAAATTCTCTTTTTGAAACTAAATCTTCTGCATCTTTTATATTCTTATTTATATTTCCAAAAGTTTCCTTATTCCATTTATTTAAATCTACTTTTAATCTATATAGCTTATTATTCAGGATTTGAATCGGGTTTCCTGCTACTTC
The DNA here is from genome assembly GCA_029783825.1 of Sapria himalayana. NCBI lineage: Eukaryota > Viridiplantae > Streptophyta > Magnoliopsida > Malpighiales > Rafflesiaceae > Sapria > Sapria himalayana. The sequence goes on along the minus strand of JAREIK010001381.1, from coordinate 831,142 downwards.
TTTGTTCCAGGATTCCTTTACCCTATTCAAGAAGTCATGATGTAAACACCAGGAATTCTGAAAGCTAAAGAATCTTCCTGTGGGAACTATATTTTTAATGGTAATTAAAAGTGGGTTGTGATCAGAGTAAGTTCTATTTAAATATTTCACTTATGTGGACGCAACTTGCTCTATCCATTTAAAATTAAATAAAACTCTATCTAATCTCGCCCATATTATACCTTTATTTTTCCAGTTGTTGCACCAAGTAAAAGGTGAGCCTAAGAATTTAGCCTCAATCAGGTTGGTTTTATTTATAATATCATTAAAGTGAGCCATAGATATCTTATTTGGGGATCTTTCGCCCTTCTTTTCTTTAAAATTTCTCACTGTGTTGAAATCACCTCCTATAATCCATGGCTTCTTCTCTTTAAATATTTGTTGCATTTCCTCCCATAATTCTTTTCTCTCTTCTTTTTTATTTTTTGCATAAACTATCGTAATTATTTCTTTGACATCCTGACTAAAACTTAAATTGATTAATTGATCAGTTTCTTTTAGAATTTTTATGTTTAATTGATTTTTCCATAAAATCCAAATTTTACCATTATTATTAGCATACCCCTTTTCAAAACCTAATAATTCTTGATAATTCTCTAGCTGAATTTTATCTACCATAGGCTCAACTAATACTATGAGATTAATCTTATACATATATACCAATTTTTTTATTCTATTTCTTGAGGGGAGATTTGTAACTCCCCTTATATTCCAATATATGTAATTAAACATTATTAATGTTTTTTGCTTGCGCTCTAGTAGTGCATTTAGTTTCATATGTTCTATTTATGTATTTTTTCATATTCCTTGGTTTTTTTAAGAAGCTTAAAACTCCTCCTCTCTCTATTTTCCAATCCATACCCATTTGAATTGCCATAATAATTAATTCTTCAATTGCCCACTCCTTACTCCCAATTTTTTGTTATAGTTTTTCTATGCCTATATCATCTTTATATGTTTGAGCTTTCTGCTCATTCTCTTCCCCATCCGTGTAGAGAGAAGTCAAGCTTCTTATCTCAGGTTCTTCATCCGAGTAATCTTCTATAGCGACTGCCCAACCATTATTTTTATGTATTTTATTTCTCATGTAAATTCTAGTTCTTTTATTTAAATCTGAAATTTTTTTAAGCATTTCTTTTCTTTTTGTTTCCTCTATAGAAAGTGCTGCCTTATCTTCTTCAGTCTCCTCCTTCTTATATTCAATTAATTTTAATTTATCAACTTCATCATTCTGTTCTTCTAAGTGAGCAGTTTGTGTAAATTGAGGTTTTTTTTTATATGTAACTATCTCTCCCCTCCTCCCTACTTCCATCATTCTATCATCTCTCCTCTGTTTATCTTCAGCCCTTCTTTTCCTCACCAAACAATCATCTAAACTGTGTCCCAGTTTCCTGCAACATGCATAGAAGGGTGGAAGGTTTTCTGGAATAACTTGCTGCTAGAAACCTCCTCCATTCGTGTCTCCAATCCATATTCTAGAAGGAATGGGTTTCTGTAAATCCACCTCCACACATATTCGTGCTACACTTGGCCTGGATAGTGTAGCAGTGGCACCATCGAGTAAAAGAGGAGAGCCCAAAGTGCATGCAATGTGATATAATGCATATTTATCAAAGAAGTGTATCGGGAGCATGGGAAACAAGAACCATACCGGAGCAGCCGAAGATTCTTCCTTTGTAGAAAAGTTAGGTGTCCATTTGAATGTTTTCATGGGATAACCCATGATATACCAGACGCCTTTAAGCCATAATCGATGAAAATCTTGCTCCGAATATAGTTGTAATAGAATATGCTTGTCGTCGATGAGTCCAATTTTAATCAACATTTTGAGCTTCAAAGAATCAAAAAAAATACGAACATCATCAATACGCGGTCGCCCATGTAAGAATTTGCCCACGAGAGTGAGTTTATGAGGTTCAGTGAGCTTCTGTAAATCTTCGGCCGAAAAAAATATCGAGGGTTCCTTGATACTTTTTGCGTGAATCTCCGTGGAAGAAGACACTATTTGCGCGGGCTTCTTAAAAAAATCCGAAAAAGAATTCTTATTTGTTAAGTAATCCATTTCCATCAAATTCAGCTTAAAATTTGCTTCTTCTCCTTCAAAAAATGCATTTTCTCTCTCTATAAATCAAATTTTCTCTCTCTAGAAGTTGAGAGCATTTTTTCAAAGAAAAAAACTGCATTTTTTTTCTTCTTAATTCTTCTTCTTCTTCTTCTTCTTTTTTTTATAAAGTTTTGTTTATTAAATATAGCCCTCTCTTTTGGCGGAGGAATACCTTTTTTACAAGGTAATTCTACCCTTTCCCCTCTTACAACCTTTCCCCTTAACTAAAACTTAAAAAACTCTAGATTGTATTTTAAATTTAATGTTATAAAGCAAAAGGCTAACGCTCCTCTATTCCTTTATTAGACTTTCCTTATAGCTTTGTGCTTTTCATTGCTCCTTCATCCGTCCAGCATGTTGCATCAACTTATTCTTGCCATGTTCTATATTGCTGATCTCCAGCTTTAATTCCCAACAGGGTCCTTACTATAAGAACTCTAGTTTCATGCAGCCACATCAGGAAAAAACAGCTCCAAGAATATATTCCTCTTGCTTACCTTTGTCCTTAGCCGCTTGAATTCATATTTGTTGTGCTTGGATTACATTATGAGGTCGCTTTCTTCTTCCTTTTGCTGGACCGGGCTGAATCTGAGTTTTTGTTTTCCTAGCCACCTATACTAATTGCTAACCACTCCTAACACCTATTGACTCTCTAATATAACACATGACATAACCTCCTTTAATAATTAAAGCAATAACACAGACTCCAAAAAACAAACACTTACAACAGAATTTAACCATAAAGAAGCTTATTATAAACAGTATCTCTTGACCATTTTCAAATCTCCATTACAAGTCCTAGCTGCTGGATTCTGCCCATTCCGATTTAATGCCTTGAGCTGCTAAAAAATAGAAAAAACCACCAAAACCAATAGCAAAAAACCAATATACCAGCATACCTTGCAACTTTACCTCCCTTCTGCTGCTTATTTTTCTTTTGGGCATTGCTGGTTAGTTTCCCTGTAGAGACAAAAATTCCCCTGTCCTGGAATCTACCCACTTTTACCTTAACATTTATTTGTGATGATTGTGATTTTTAACTAAGCTATCTGTAATTTTTCTTAATGTTTCTTATTCGCAAATAAGGAAAAGCCCTCTTGCCTAAACTTGCAATACCTTTTAGCTTACCTGGTATCGACTCCTCATTAAATTCTAAATCTCCACTCTTCTCACCTATTCTAACAAGGTTATCCGCCAGTGTGTTTGCCTCCCTATATATGTGAGAAATTGAGGCATTCAGATCTTTTGTGAGATTCCTTATCATTTCTATCTCCTCCTCATGTCTCCATAGAGTTGTTTTTTTAGTTACTAAATTTACCAGCAATAAAGAATCCACCTGTATTTGTAGATTATTAAAACCCATCTTTTTACAAAGAGTTAAACCTGTTTTTAATGCCCTTATTTCCGAGTGTATAGCCGAGAAGGCTTTACCTGTAAGAGTGAATGCTTTAATAATGAGCCCATTAGAATTTCTTATTACTCCTCCTCCTCATGCTATTCCTGTATTCCTATTAAAGCTGCCATCTGTGTTAAGTGATAACTTTCCTGCTGGAGGTCAATTCCAGGTTATGCTTTTTATTCTTTGCTGCTTAATTATCTTAATAGTAAGGTCCCATGACTTTTCTACATACTCATCTATATTCTTATTTACTACTATTATAGGCTTTATACAAGATATGTTACTAACAACTTTCCTAATTTCATTTAAGATTTCGCCTGAATTCATCTTTATTCCCTCAAATCTACACTTGTTCCTAGCTTTCCATATGCACCAAAGTACTACATGTGGTATTTTTTGGTTTAGCCAATTTCTAGAGGGACTACTTGTATTTTCCTTTTTCCATTTATTAATTCTTTCTATGATCCCATCCTCTTTATTACTTATTTGTTTAAATTTTTCCAGCTCCCTCCAGATTTATTGTGCTATTTTTCCTTTCGAAAAAATGTGATCTAATGATTCTTCTGCTTCCATGTAGCAATCACATCTAGATACTATTTTTATGCCTTTTTTTAGTACATTAGTATCCACGGGTAAGGCATTCACTAGTGTTTTCCAAGCTAGCGAACACATTTTGTGGGGGATGACTTCCTTCCATGCCCATTTAAATAAGGTTTGAATGGGTTTTTTTCTTTCTAATCAATTCCATTGCCGATTTCAGTCTAAAATTACCTTGCGGAGTGAGAGTTCATATCCAACTGCTCTTTTTCAGAATTGAATGAGATTCTATGATCTCCTTCTGTTTTACCAGCGCATTCCAGTTATTAGAGGCCTTCCTTTGAAGCTGATCATGGTTACCTTTATATTTGGCTCTCATATATTTAGCCCAAAGGCTATCGCTGTATTTTAGCCTCCACCATCCTTTATAGTCCCAGGCAGTAGCTATATCCTATAAATTCATTATACCTAAACCTGCTTCCTCTTTTGGGTAACAGATGTCTTCCCAGTTTTTCCAGTGGATTTTATTTTTCCCCTCTTTTTTACCCCATAAGAAATTAGCCATTTCTAATTCTAATTTTTTAGTAAATTTCTTCAGAGGGTGAATGACCGATAGAATGTGTACCACTGTACTCTGGAGAACATGAGAGATGAATGTGATCCTTCCCCCAAATCCCAATAATTCTTCTTTCCAACCTGCTATTTTCTTTCTCATTTTCTCCTGTAAGGGTACTAGATATTCTTCTCTCAGTCTACCTTCGTATAAGGGGCAGCCTAGGTACAGTAAGGCTCCTTTTTTATAAGTAAAACCTGTGATGCTTTTAACTTTATTTGCCACTTTCTCCATAGTTTTTGTGGCTAGCATAAACTGGCACTTCTTTTTGTTAACTACTTGTCCTGTTTCTATTTCAAAAATACGTAGAAGTTCCATGAGGTTACTCAGTGATCTTCTGCCTGCATTCGTAAAAATTATAAGGTCGTCTGCATATGCTAAACAACCTATTCTTGGGGTGTTTCTTGGTTGCCTGAAGGGGATTATTTTTCCTTCAGACATTCGTTTATTCAAGTTAATAATTAACAATTCTAGGTAAATATCAAATAGTAAGGGAGACAACGGATCCCCTTGCCTTAAGCTTCTTTTTGGCTTGAATTCCCCACCTTTCTTCCCATTTACAATGACTTTTACCCATACACTAGAGACATATCAAAATATTAAATCAATGCTTAATTCTAAGAAATCAAGATTCCTCATGGTAAAGCAGAGTGTGTCCCATTCTACCCTGTCAAATGCTTTAGATAAATCCAGCTTAACTACTAAGTTATTCCCTCTTGTTTTTAATGGTAACTCCCTCATCATTTCCGACGCTAAAGTGATATTTTCAATCATTAGCTTGTTTTTGACAAATCCTGTTTGTTCCTGGGATATAATACATGGTAAGATACTACTTAATCTATTTTGCAATATTTTTGAAAGGATTTTATAAATTGCATTACATAAGCTAATTGGTCTGAAATCCTCACATTTCTGTGGGGATTATTTTTTTGGTATTAGCACAATGAATGAGGATGCCCATGTTTTAGGAATTTCCGCCCCTACAAAAAAACTAGCAATTGCAGGAACTAGATCATTTTTAATTATTTGCTAGTTTAGCTGAAAAAAATAATTATTCCAACCATCTGGCCCTGCAGCACTATCCTTATCCATGTCAAATACCGCATTTTTAACCTCTTCCTCCTCAGGAATACTCTCCATCATTTGATTTTTCTCATTAGTGATTATTTTGCTAATTCCTTTCATTAAAGAGTCCCCTTCATGAGAGGCATGACCACATAAATGTTTCTTAAAAAATTCTTCGAAGAGAGTTTCTATTTGCTTATCTTCTTCTACCCAAATTCCCTCATCGCTTTTTATGCCTTTGATTCTATTCTTTTGGCCTTTTATTCTAGTTATATTATGAAAAATTTTAGTGTTTCTATCTCCATCTTTAAGCCATTTAATTTTTGCTCGCTGCTTCCAATATATTTCTTCCATATGTAATTCTAGTCTCAGACTAGCTTTTGCCTTGCTTAATTCTTGTCTGATTTCCTCATTATTTGTGTTATCGTAATCAAATTCTAACTTAGCCACTTCCTCTTCTGCTTGCTTTATATTTAGATTTAGATTGCCAAAAACTTCTTTGTTCCATGTCATTAGACATTTCTTTAATCTGTACAACTTAGCCATTAGAGCATGCATGGGCTTACCCATTGCAGGCTCTAACCATGAATCTCTGACCAACCTTTCAAATCTACTGTGCTTCGCCCACATATTTTGAAATTTGAAGGTACTAGGAGCTCTTTGATTCCTTTGTACTGTTATGAGCAAAGGGGTATGGTCTGAGCAAGTTCCATTTAAATGCCTCAGCCCAGTAGCCCCGTGTGTGGCTACCCACTTTGAATTACATAGGACTCTGTCTAGTCTAGCCCATATTGCTCCTCTTTTCTGCCAGTTATTACACCATGTATAACTTGTGCCTATAAAGTCCAATTCAATTAAATTGCAGCTAGCAATTGTATCATTAAATTGCATCATTGCTACTATATCCAGAATTTTACCTCCTTTCTTTTCCTGTAGATTTCTTATAACATTAAAGTCTCCCCCGATAATCCAAGGGGTATTTCTAGATGCGATTTCCTGCATCTCCTCCCATAGGGCTAATTTTGATTTTTTATCATTTTTAGCATACACTACCGATATAATTTCATCTGCATTTTTATTTGTTTTTAAGAGGACTGCCTGTTCTGTATCCTTTAATATAACAATATCCATATAATTATGCCACAAGATCCATAGTTTACTATTTAAATTCACAAATGCATTATAAAACCCTAAGATTACACTATACTTCATTAATTGATCCTGTTGTACCATTGGTTCAGTAATAACAACTATAGAAATTTTATGTATCTTTATTAGTTTTTTCAGCCTATTTATCGAGGGGTTGTTAGCCACCCCTCTGATGTTCCAGTAAAGACATCTATCCATTAAATCCTAATTTTGTTTGAGATCTAGTTGTGCATTTGTGCTCATACGTTTTATTCAAGTATTTCTTCATGTTTCTTGAGGTCTTAGGAATGTTAGAAAAAGCATGCATTACTTCATTATAACCTACTTGCTGCCCTAGTTTCATAGCCATGTTTTTCATGGCCACCATAGCTTGAACCCTTGTGAACATTCCCCAATCTTCCTCATAGATTGCTAGATCATCCTTCACCTTTTCCAAGTGATCTACCATTCTTTCCTCCTCTTTACCTAATGGGGGGCAACTTAGTATATCTGAATCTTCTGGATAATCCAGAAGATCATCTTTTTGCTAATTATAGTCCTCTATTCGTTCCTTTAAAACCCTCCTGGTTTTAATTTTTTTTCACCTATTCTTTTTGCTTCGCACCACCTCCCATCCCCCATTATTTTCTACCTCTTCCTCACCTTCTAAACTCATTTCTTTTACTTCTCTTGCTGCATTAGAACCTCCTTGCTCTTGCTGAAAGTTTTCCCACTTTCTCCCATTTTTCCGTTCCTCCACTCCCAAGGCTAAATCATGAAATTCGCACCCTGCTGACCTCTCTCTTGAGCCTTTCGGAGCTCTCTCTCCCTTCCTTATCCATCTTTCAACCTTCCTTCTCCCTCCTTCCACCCTCGGCCCTTTTCCTTTATCCTCCATCCCTGCCCTACTATCTCCCATTTCATGCCCAATCCGTTTGCAGTTTACGCAGTATGAAGGCATATATTCGGGTATTACGGTTTGCCAGAAACCTTCCTGCTATTCATCTTCTCCACTAGATATCCATATCTGGGTTGGAGGCTGAACAAGCAAGTAACATTCTACACAGACTCGGGCGAACTTGGCCTTGTCATGGCCACTGTTGCTTCGTCTCAAAGCATAGGCTTCCCCAAGCATGAGGTAATGGCACGAAGAGCAAGCGGGTTAAATAAATATAGTGGAAGATTCGGCAATGAAAACCATACTGGGGCTATAGGCACCTCCTCCAATGGGCTGAAATTTTTCATCCACTTCAGAACATGCATGGGGTAGCCATCCACTTGCCAATAAGCTCTATGCCATAAATGATAATGGTCTTCCTCTGAGCAGCATTGAAGAAAGACATGTTTGGCGTCATAGTCTACGAACTTGACTCTTCCCGTGAGCTTTAGAGAGGAGAGGAAGTGCTGAATGGAATTCGCATTTGGCCTGCCGTGGGAGAATTTTCCGATGAGCATATGTTCGAATGGTACCATGAGCTTCTGCAGCTCGTGCCTTGAGAAGTTAACAACAGGACTCCCATTTTTGTTCCCGAAACAACATGAAGGAGGCACGGTCCCTTTTAATATTGAGAGAAATGACTTATTAATTACTAATAAGTTCTTTTCCTCCATTTGTAGCTTGAAAGGGCTTGAATTTGAGCAAGAATGATGGTTTTCTCTCTCTAGAAAATGAGATTTTCTCTCTCTAGAAGTTGAGAGCGTTTTTTGAAAAAACCACAATGTTTTTTTTCTTATTCTTCTTCTTATTTTTCTTCTTCTTCTTCTTCTTCTTCTTCTTTTAAGGTTTATTTTATTAAAATTATACAATCTCTTTTGGCGAAGGAATACCATTTTTAGAAGCTATTAACTACCCTTTGCCCCCTTACACCCTTTTAAATTTCAAAAAAGATCTCTAAATTCTACCATTCTAGGCACACTTTATGGAAAGCATGAAAGATAATCTCTTAATCTTTTAAATGCTGATTTGTTGTGGCATTTTATACTTTTCTGCCCAAGTCTTTTAGGTGCTAATTTGTTTTTTTTTCTGAAGAAAAAGACACATTTTCTGCTCTTCTGTTCCCTCCTGTTCTGTAACCTTATGCTTCCTGCTCACAGCCTTTTCCTTAATGACTCTCACATTTCAGCAACTCTTTTATACTTCTCCTTATTAGCATATACCCTGCACCGAATACAAAACAAACACCAGAGAAAACCAGCTATCTCTTACCTTATACCTTACCATACTGCTGCCTTTTCCTAGCCTTCTCCGTACTCCATTTTAAATCAAGCTGCAAACCTAGTGTCAACTTACACGTAACCTACAAACTACTTGACCCCCACCACTACCGATCCCTATATAACAGAAAATACAGAACTTTCCTTCATCACAAACTATACATTCTTTTAAAACATAAGATAACATAATTACAAATAGCACTTCACAACTTTTCCAACTTTTTCTCCCATCCGTAAATCTGTCCATGGTTACCTGCAAATCAAAAAATACAACAATCTACACAACCCATCACAAGCATCACCTTTCCCGGGCACCCTATCTCTTGCCATTGCTGTCTCTTTCCTGATATAGAAGCTGTATTCCTATAAGATAGAGACAAAAAGCACAAACAATATATATTCTGTTATCCCCTTTGACCTGTGCCCAATTGCCTCTCTTGATTCCTACATATCCTAACATATGGATAAGCCATTTTATCCAGCTTAGCCATTCCAACGAATTTGTTGGGAAAATCATTCCCATTAAATTCTTGTGTGCCCCTATGCATACCCTCTTTTGCCAGCTTGTCTGCTAATGCATTATCCTCCCTATAAATATGTGAGATTGTGGCCTCCAGCTCTTCCATTAAGTCTCTTATATTTTCTGTATCTACCTCATATTTCCACATTTGTAATCTTTTTGAAGCTAACCCTTCTAGTAGCTTTGAATCCACCTGAATTTGTATCTTCTTAAGATTTAGACTTTTACAAATCTGAAGTCCCTTAAGCAAGGCTTGTATTTCAGACTGTAAGGCTGAATTAGACTTATTTTTCATAGTAAATGCTTTTATAATCTTACCTTGTGCATCCCTAATCACTCCTCCTCCACCCCTATTCCCATATCCTTATTAAAGCTACCGTCTGTCTTAAGAGCAAAAGTTCTGTTTGGTTGTTTAATCCAAGAAACTCTTTTTAGACTCGACCATCCCTCTTTTCTAATACTTAGCTTCCATTTAATTCTTAGATTTTTTGATATATTAATATTATCAGTTTTAATAGGTTTAGAGTAGAAATAATTGAGATTTCTCTCTTTATATTCTTCAGAATTTCTTGTGAATTCATTTGTATTCCTTTAAATCTACTTTTATTCATAGCTTTCCATATACACCAAATGATTACTGAGGGAATATTATTCCTAAACCAGACTTGAATCTGGCTTTTAGGTTTTTTTCTGTTCCAGTTTATCAATCTATTCTCTAGTTTATCGTTTAGTTGTCCCCCTGTATTATCTAGCTGATTCCATATCTCCCCCACTATTTTCCCATTTGAAAAAAGATGATCCGTGCTTTCTATTTCTGAGTGACAGCATTCGCATCTAGAGACCAACTTTATGCCTTTCCTCTGTATATTAAAATCCACTGGTGTGGCTTCTATGAGTGTTCTCCACATTAGTGTTTTCATTTTCTGTGGAGTATCACTTTTCCAAAAGACTTTAAATATCTGTCTGTGATTGTGCTTTTTTCTTAATATGTTCTTTGCTGATTTAAGGGTGAAGTTTCCTTCTATGGTTAACATTTATTTCCAACCGCTTTTATTTAATCTAGAATGAGCTTCAACTATCTCTTTTTGCTTTATCATCAATTTCCAGGCTTTAGATGTTTTTTTTGAAACTTTCAATTGCTCATTTTTCCATCCATACTTGGAACGCATAAAATTTGCACACAAGCTATTATTTTCTTTCAATCTCCACCAGCTTTTGCAGGCCCATGCCTTAGCCATTTCATTAAGGCTAGTAAAGCCTAGACCTGCTTCTTCCTTGGGAAAGCATAAATCCTCCCACTTTCGCCAATGTAGTTTTGGCTTACCTTCTTTCTTACCCCATAAAAAATCAGTCATATCCTTTTCCAGTCTTTTTATGATCTTTTTTAAAGGATGTATAATGGTTAAGATATGAGCCAGTGAGCCCTGTAATATATGTGTAATTAATATAATTCTACCTCCCATGCTTAAGAGATCTTCCTTCCATCCCGCTATTTTTTCTTTCATTCTTGCAACTTGATAATTTAAATATTCTTCTTTTAATCTTCCTTCGAATATAGGGCAACCTAGATACATCAAAGCACCTTTTTTCTGGGTGAATCTTGTAATATTTGAAACCCTTTGAGCCACTTTATCTGGTGCTTTTTCTGCAAGCATAAATTGACACTTTTTTATATTTAGGGTTTGTCATGTTTCCTCCTCTATCGTGTGCAATAAACCCATCAAATTTAGAAGTGATTTCTTACTGGCATTTGTGAAAATAATAACATCATCTGCATAAGCCAAACAACAGACTCGGGGAGTATTTTTAGGTTGCCCGAACATTAATATCTTTTCATTTTCCATTTCTTCTTTTAAATTTATCAGTAATGTTTCTAAGTAAATAGTAAATAAATAAGGTGATAAAGGATCTCCTTGCCTTAGGCCTCTAATAGGCTTAAACTCATTCCCTATCTTCCCTTTAATTATCATTTTAACCCATAAACTTGATATGCATCTATGCATTAAATCTATCCAGAACTCCGAAAATCCCATCTTACGCATTATAAAACACAATATTGACCATTCGACCCTGTCAAAATCTTTTGACAAGTCAAGTTTTAAGGCAACATTGTGTCCCCTTGCCTTGGTCACAACTTCTCTCATCATTTTTGATGCTAGACTTATATTTTCCGTTATCAATCTATTTTCCACAAAGCCAGATTGTTCTTGCGAGATTATTTTTGGAATAAATAAGCCTAAGCCTATTTTGTAGTAGCTTCGTTAAAATCTTGTAAATCGAGTTACACAGGCTAATTGGCCGAAAATCCTCACATTTTTGTGGGTTTTCGGTTTTAGGAATAAGAACAATGAAAGAGCTTGCCCATGATTTTGTAATTTCTGCTCCTGCAAATATCTAGGATATGGCTTGTAACAAGTCTGACTTAATAATACGCCAGCATATCTGGAAGAAAGCATTATTCCAACCATCTGGTCCTGCCGCGCTGTCTCTATTCATATCAAAAATAGTTGGCCTTATTTCCTCTTCATCAGGAAATTCAACCAATTTTTCATTATCTCTCTCTGTCACTTGTAGTTTTATTTTCTGTATTAAACTATTTCCTTCTCGCATCATATTCTCACACAAGTGCGTTTTTAGGTATCCTTCTAACTGTGTTATTATCTCCTCTTCTTTTTCAACCTATTTACCTTCAGAGTTTTTTATAGCTTTTATCATTTGTTTTTGAGATTTGATTTTTGACATAGTGTGAAAGAATTTAGTTTTATTATCTCCTTCCTTTAAACACTTAATCCTAGCTCTCTGTTTCCAGATTACTTCTTCCATGTTTAAGCAAAGTCTTAATTCTGCCTCTGCCCGACTTAACTCTTTTCTACTCTCCTCGTTTTGGTCTCTCATATTTTATTTCATTCTTCTCCACCTTTTCCTCTGCCTGTATTATATTCCTATTTATATTTCCAAATACTTCCTTATTCCATGTGGTCAATCTAATTTTTAGTCTAAGCATTTTTATTGCTAAGCTTTGTAGTGGATTGCCTATAGCTTTTTTTGCCCATGAATTTTCCACTATTGTTAAAAAATTTGCCTGTAAACCCCACATATTTTGAAATTTAAAGATTTTTTTTGGCTTATAATTATACTGGTGAGTCAAGAGTATAGGACTGTCATCTGAGCAGGTTCTATTTAAATGTTTAATAGTTGTAGCTCCATAAAAATCTAACCATTTTGCATTAAATAAAAACCTATCCAGTCTATCACAGATTGCTCCCCACTTTTTCCAGTTATTACACCATGTATATTTTCCCCTATAAAATCTAGTTCTATTAAATTGGCATTAGCGATTGCCTCATTAAATTGTGACATTGCCTCTGCATCGGCATGTCTTCCTCCTTTTTTCTCACTAGTGCTTCTTATTACGTTAAAATCTCCTATAATGATCCATGGAGAATCCTTTACAGAGATTTCTTTTATATCATGCCATAGTATTTTCCTCCCTTCTTAAGAATTTTTTGCATAAACTACTGACATTAAAATTTCTGTGTTACTAACAATTTTAGAATGTAATATTTGTTCTGTGTCTTTTAAAATTCTGAGATCTATATTATCCCCCCACATGATCCAGATTTTCCCATTCACATTTTCTATGGCATTATAAAATCCCATTAACTTTTTATATTGGTCTAGTTTGTTTTTATCTACCATTGATTCAGTTATAATTAATATTCTTAGTTTATGAATTTTAATGAGTTTTTTTAGTCTATTTAAGGTGGGTGTGTTAGCCACACCTCTTATATTCCAATATAAACAACTAACCATTATCTGTTGATTTTGACTGCGCTCTCATTCTACACTTTGAATCATATTGCATATTCATATACTTCTTCATGTTCCTTGGGGGTTTTGTTACACTGGAAACCGGTTCCATAATCCTTTCCTTTAGACTTTTTCCAAGTTGTAGCACCATTATTTTAAGCTCCTCCATAGCCTCTTTCCTTGTACATGTGTCCCATTTTCTTACGGCCATTTCCAGATCATCTTTAGAAATCTTCATTTCCATTCTTTCCATATCTCTGCTTTGAGGTGGTAAGTTCCAGCTTTTCACTTCGAACTCCTCCTCTGAAAAATCCAACACATCTTCCTCCATCCAGCTTAAATCCTCTGCCTTGTCTCTTGCATTTCTCCTAGACCTAACCTTCTTAACTTGCCTCTTATATCTTTTACTAGGTTTCGTTAAGTCCCAAGCATAGCCATCCACTTGAAACCCCATTTTCATTTCCTCTCCGGTGGTGCAAAACTTCCCATTCGGGGCCTTGTCCTTGCCTCCCTCTTCCATGCCTACATCTCCTTCTCAGCTTGACTTCCTTCTACTACTGTTCCTTACAGAAACTTCATTCCCTTCCTCCCCTGAACTATCGAGCTCCTTTGGTGACTCAGTCGAGACCTCAAACAGTTGTGAAACTTTGCCCGTGCTTTCCTTCCTTATCCATTTCTGCACCTTGGCTTTTCCTGCCCTTTCTTTAACATTTTCGTTTCGTTCTAAGCCCATTCTGCATTCAACCTCATCGTGACCCATTCTTTTGCATGATGTACAGTATCTAGAAAAGTATTCTGGGACGATCGTTTGCCAAAAACCATTAATATCGTCACTACCTATCCACAGTTTATGTGGGGGTATCGACAGCAAGCTCGTCTTTACACAGAGACGAGCACAATGAGGTCGAGACATAGAGGCAGTAGCCTCGTCCATCCTCATCGGTTTGCCCACATACGAAGCAATAGAGAAGAGAGCCGCCTTGTTATAGAAAGGTAGAAGAAGATTCGGGAGTAGAAACCATACCGGTACAATGGGTGATTCTTCTTACTCTTCTTATTCTTCTTTTTTTTAATAAAGGTGTTTATTTATTAATTACCCTCTCTTTTGGTGGAGGAATACCATTTTTACAAACTAGAAACTACCCTTTATCCCTCTTACACCCTTATCCAATTCCTAGCTAACTTGAAAATAGAAAATAAATTCTAATCTATAAAATCTTTATATGAGGGCACCTATTGTGCCAGTGTCCCTATGTTATAATCTTGAAGCTGCTTTTATGTAATTGCTCATCTCCATACGGTCGTGTAGTTTGCATTTGCCCCGCATTGCCTCTTTGATGCTCCTTTTGTTCACTAACTCCTAGTTTTAGGAAGTTAGATGTCCCTTACCTGCTCCTCCTTGTTTAGCTTTATATTATTCTCTATTACCTCCAGCCAAAGATACATTCCAACATAGAATTTTCCTCATATATACCTATAATTTGTTATTGATTTCCAATGTCTAATTTTTCCTCTTTATCTGTTTCAGCCTTTTATAATTCAAATCCTCTTGAGCACATTGAGGTGATGAATTGATCTTAAAGGATATTTGAACCAAGCTGAGCTTTTTCTGGAATTTCCAGCTTAGAATGCAGTAGATCCTATTCTATACACTCACCTCCTAATGCTCTAATGTCCATATAAAATAACACATGACCGTGATATAGACTCCATTCTCCAATAACATACATTACATAAACTAAAACATAAAAGAGCAAGAAAACCACAGTTCTATGCATGTAGGCAAACAACAAATATTGCCAGCCTTAGCCTCCATTTTGAATTTTCTGCATTTGTAACTGAAGCCCTGCGCTGCTAAGAAAACAAACACATATACCTCCCATGTTTCCCAAGAATATTCCTACTTTAAAACCTATCTTATTGCTTCGATTTAGATTGCTAAATCTAATTTCTATTTTAAAATGTAATTCAATTTCTACTCTTCCTAACTCTTACATACGGAAATGCTATCTTATCTAAACTCATTAAGCCTTTTAATTTCTCCAACATAGTATCTACATCATATTCTATCTCTCCTTTTTCCGAGCCTATCCTAGCAAGATTGTCTGCCAGCGTGTTTGCCTCCCTATATATGTGCAGAATTTATGCATTCAGTTCTTTTATAAGTTCCAATATTATTTCTATTTCTTCTTCGTATTTCCAAAGTGAAAATTTTCTTTCTACTAAATTAACTAATAGCATTGAGTCTACCTGTATTTGAATATTTTTATATTCTAATTTTTTACATACATTTAAGCCTGTTTTCAATGCCCTAATTTCAGAATGTAGAGCTGATTCTGCTACACTAATCGAAGTAAATGATTTTATAACTATTCCATTAGAATCTCTTATTATTCTACCTTCCCCCGCTATTCCTGTGTGCCTATTAAAACTCCCATCTATATTTAATGAGAGTTTTCCTTCAGGAGGCCTATTCCAACTAATACTTTTTGCCCAATATTGTTTGATTATTTTTATATTAAGATCCCACCCTCTCTCCTCTTTCTTGTCTGTAGCTAAATTATCTAATATAATAGGCTTAATATTTGATATGTTACTTGCTTCCTGCCTTATTTCCTGTAGTATATCATTTGAATCCATTTTCTTTCCTTCGAATCTACTCCTATTTTGAGCTTTCCAAATACACCATATTATTACATGTGGTAAATTCTTATTGAACCAATTTCTAGTAGGGTTGCTAGAAGTTTTATTTTCCCATTTTTTAATTATTTCTATTAAACCATCATCTCTACTACTGATTTGTTTAGCTTCTTCAAGTTTCTTCCATATTTCTATTGTAATTTTACCTCCCGAGAATAGATGATCCATAGTTTCTTCTTCTGCAAAGCAGCATTCACATCTAGATACCATTTTAATGCCCTTTTTTTTCACATTGATATCCACATGCAATGCATTAGCTATTACTTTCCATGCCAGCGAACACATTTTTTGTGGGATGCCTGCCTTCCAGATCCATTTAGATATGGGCTGAATTGATTTCTTTTCCCTAATCAATTCCTTAACTGATTTTAATGTAAAATTACCTTGTGGTGTGAGGGTCCATTTCCAACCACTCTTTTTTAATGTTGAGTGTGATTCTACTATTTCCTTTTGTTTTTCTAGAGCTGTCTAATTGTTTGAAACCTGCTTAAACCGTTGTTTACTTTGTTCTAAATATGTTGCCCTCATGTATTTTGCCCAAAGACCGTCATTTTCAATCAGCATCCACCATCCTTTACAGTCTCAGGCTGTGGTCATATCCTGTAAAGTAATTATTCCTAGTCCTGCTTTTGCTTTCGGATAACAGATGTCTCTCCAATTTTTCCAATGAATTTTTCGCTTCCCATCTTTTTTCCCCCATAAAAAATTTTCCATTTGTGTTTCTAGTTTATTTATGAATTTTTTTGGAGGGTGTATCACAGATAAAATATGTACCAGTGTACTTTATAACACATGCGAGATTAATGTGATTCGTCCTCCGAAACCTAGTAAATCTTCTTTCCAGCCTGCTATTTTCTTCCTCATTTTATCTTGAAGCGGTATTAAATATTCCTCTTTAAATCTTCCTTCATATATTGGGCAGCCTAAGTAAGTTAAAGCTCCCTTATTCTGTGAAAAGCCAGTTATGTTTTTAATTTTATTTATTACTTTTTCTGTAGCCTTTTTTGCCAGCATGAACTGGCATTTCTTTTTATTTACAACATGTCCTATTTCTATTTCAAATAATTGCAATAACTCCATTAAATTCATAATAGAACTTTTACTTGCATTTGTAAAAATTATTAGATCGTCAGCATAAGCCAGACAACCTATTCGTGGAGTATTATTTGGTCGTCTAAAAGGTAATATTTTTCCTTCTAACATTCTTTTATTTAAATTGAGAATTAGCAGTTTTGAATATATATCAAATAGTAAGGGGGATAACGTGTCTCCCTGTCTTAGGCTCCTTTTTGGTTTAAATTCCTCCCCTATATTTCCATTTATAATGATTCTAACTCAAACACTTTAAATACATCTATATATTAAATCAATGCATAATTCAGAAAAACCATACTTTCTCAAAACATAACAGAGAGTGTCCCATTCCACCTTATCGAATGCTATAGACAAATCTAACTTGATTACTAGGTTATTACCTCTTGTTTTAGTTGAAATATCTTTCATCATTTTTGATGCTAACCTTATATTTTCAATTATTAGTCCGTTTTTAATAAATCCTATTTGCTCTTGCGATATTATTATTGGCAAAATATTACTTAATCTGTTTTGAATTATTTTAGCCAAGATCTTATAAATCGCATTACATAAGCTTATTGGTCTGAAGTCTTCACATGTCTGTGGGGCTTCTTTTTTGGGAATTAGTACTATAAACGAGTTTGCCCAAGCTTTAGGAATATCTACTCCAGCAAAAAAACTAGCAATTGTTGTGACTAGGTCATTCTTAATAATGGGCCAATTGAGTTGGAAAAAATAATTATTCCAGCCATCTGGTCCCGCTGCACTATCTTTATCAAGATTAAAGACAACTATTTTTACCTCTTCTTCTTCTGGAATCATTTCCACTGTTTGATTCTGATCTTTTGTAATGGAAGTCCCTACCTATTGTATTAAAAGGCTCCCTTCATGAGGCATCTGACCACACAAGTGGGATTTAAAGAATTCTTCAAAAAGGGTTCCAAGTTGCTTTTCTTCTTCTATCCATGTTCCTTCTTTATTTTTTAAACCTTTAATTTTATTTTTTTGTGTTTTTATTTTACACATATTATGAAAAAATTTAGTGTTTCTATCACCATCTTTTAACCATTTAATTTTTGCTCATTGTTTCCAGTAAATCTCCTCCATGTGTAATTTTACACTCAATTCAGCTTTAGACTTATTTAATACTTGTCTGATTGCTTCTTCATTATTATTATCGTATTCTTTTTCTAGCTTTTCCACTTGTTCTTCTGCTTGTTTTATTTTCTGATTTATATTTCCAAAAACTTCCTTATTCCAAGTTTTTAAATGTTTTTTTAGTCTATGTAACTTAGTCATTAGAACCTGCATCGGTTTCCCATGTGCTGGTTCTAGCCATGACTCTCTTACTAGTTTTTCAAATTATATATGTTTTCCCCACATCTTTTGAAATTTAAAAGTACCTGTACCTTTTTTATTATTATGAATTGTTATGAGGAGTGGAGAGTTGTCTGAACATGTTATGTTTAAGTGTCTAATGCCCTGTAGTCCCATGTGAGGCTACCCACTTAGCATTGCACATTACCTTGTCCAGCATGGCCCAAATTGCTCCTCTTTTTCTCCAATTATTACACCAAGTGTAATTAGAACATGTGAAGTCTATTTCCATCAAGTTGGAATTAGAGATTGCCTCATTAAATTGAGACATTGCTATTGTGCTCGGGGTTTTTCCTCCCTTCTTTTCCAAGGCACTTCTTATCACATTAAAATCTCCTCCTATAATCCAGAGAGAGTTTTTCACCGCTATTTCCTGCATTTCCTCCCATAAGACTAATCTAGATTTTTTATCATTTTTGGTATAAACTACCGATATTATGTCTTCTGATTTATTATTCATTTTAAAATGCACTATCTGTTATGTGTCTTTTAATATTTTAATATCTAAATAATTATGCCACATTATCCAGAGTTTACTGTTTAGGTTAGCAAATGAATTATTAAACCCTAGTATTTTATTATATTTTATTATTTGTTCTTGCTGAGTCATAGGCTCTATAATAACAACCAATGAAATCTTATGTGTATTAATCAATCTTTTTAATCTATTTATCGAAGGATTATTAGCCACCCCTCTAATATTCCAATATATGTAACTATCCATTAAAAACTAATTTAGACTGTGATTTTGTTGTACATTTTGACTCGTATGTTTTATCTAAATATTTTCTCATATTCCTAGCACTCTTGGGTGCCATTGATTGAAGTATTTCTTCTTCTTCTTCTTCTACTTCCTTCTTCTTCTTCTTCTCCTTCTTCTTCTTCTTCTCATTCTTCTTCTTCTTCTTCTTCTTCTTCTCCTTCTTCTTCTTCTTCTTCTTCTTCTTCGTCTACTTCTTCTTCTCCTCCTTCTTCTTCTCCTTCTTCTCCTTCTTCTTCTTCTCCTTCTTCTTCTTCTTCTTCTTCTTCTTCTTCTTCTTCTCCTTCTTCTTCTCCTTCTTCTTCTCCTTCCTCCTCCTTTTCTTCTTCTTCCTCCTTCTCCTTATTCTTCTTTCGCTTCTTTCCTTCTTCCTTCTTCTTCGTTCTCTTCCTCTTCTTCATTCTACTACTTTCTTCTCTCCTTCTTCTTCTTATTCGTCTTATTCTTCTTCTCCTCTTTCTTTTGCCTACTTTTCCTCCTTCCTTCGTCTCTTCTTCTTCTTCTCCTTCTTCTTTCTTCTCCTTCCTCATTCTCTTCTCCTTCTTCTTCTTCTTCTCCTCCTCCCTCTCCTTCCTCCTCCCTCCTTCCTCTCTTCATCCACCTCCTCCTCTCCTCCTCATATCCTGCCTCCTTTTCTTCTTCTTCTTCTCCTTCTTCCTTCTTCTTCTCCTCCTCTTCCTCCCTCCTCCTCCTTCTTCTTCTCCTACTCCTCTCCTCCTCCTCCTACCTCCTCCTCCTTCTTCTTCTTCTCCTTCTTCTACTTCTTCTTCTTCGTCTACTTCTTCTTCTCCTTCTTCTTCTTCTTCTTCTTCTTCTTCTTCTCCTTCTTCTTCTTCTCCTCCTCCTCCTCCTCCTCCTCCTCCTCCTCCTCCTTCTTCTTGTTCTTCTTCTCCTTATTATTATTATTATTATTATTATTCTTCTTCTTCTTCTTCTTCTTCTCCTCCTCCTCCTCCTTCTCCTCCTCCTCCTCCTCCTCCTCCTCCTCCTTCTCCTCCTCCTCCTCCTCCTCCTCCTCCTCCTTCTTCTTCTTCTTCTCATTCTTCTTCTTCTTCTTATTCTTCTTCTCCATCATCATCATCATCATCTTCTTCTTCTTCTGTTTCTTATTATTATTTTTCTTCTTCTTCTTCTTCTTCTTCTTCTTCTTCTTCTTCTTTTCTTTCTTATTCTCCTTCTTTTTCTTCATTTTCATATTTTACTTCTTTTTCTTCTCCTTCTCCTCTTTTTTCTTCTTCTTTTTCTTATTCATCATCTTCTTCTTCTTCTTCATCTATTTCTTTTTATTTTTATTCTTCTTCTTCTTCTTTTTCTTCTCATTCTTATTCTTTTTCTTCTTCTTCTCATTCTTTTTTTTCTTCTTCTCCTTCTTCCTTTCCCTATTCTTCTTCTTATTCTCCTCCTCCCCTCCTTCTTCATTGTTTTTTTCTCTTTATTGTACTTCTTTGTCTATTTATTTTTCTTCTTCTTCTTCTCCGCCTTTTTTTATTTTCTTATTTTTCTTCTTCTTCTTCTTCATTTAATTATTCTTTTTCTAATCCTTCTTCTTCTTCTCCTCCTTTTACTTTATATTATTCTTCTTCTTTTTTCTACTTAATCTTCACCTTCTTCCTATTCTTCTCATTCTTTTCTCCATATTCTTCTACTTCTCCTCTCTTATTTTTCTCCTCCTCCTCCTCTTTCTTCTTCTTTTTTTCCTCCTACCCCTCCTCTTTCTCTTTATTCTTCTTCTTCTTTATCTTCTTCTTCTTATTCTCCCTCATCTTCTCTTTCTCTTATTCCTCATCCAACCTCTTTTTCTTCTAATTCTCCTACTTCTTCTTCTTCTTCTGCTTCAAATACTTGTTGTCATTCATCTTCTTCTTATTCTTCTCATTCTTCTTCTTCTCCTTCTTCTTCTTTTTCTTCTTCTTCTTTTTCTTTCTTTTAATATTATTATTATTATTATTCTTCTTCTACTTCTTCTCCTTTCATTTCTTTTTCTTCTTTTTTCTTCTTCTTATTCTCCTCCTCATTCTTCTCCATCTTTTTCTTTTTCTTCTTCTTCTTCTTACTCTTCACCCCCTCCTCGACCTCATCCTTTCCCTGCTTCTTTTCCTTCTTATTCTTTTTCTTCTTCTTATTCTTATATTTTTTCTTATTTTTCTTCTTCTCTTTATTATTATTATTATTATTATTCTTCTTCTTCTACTTCTATTCCTTTCTCTTCTTCCTCTTCCTAGTCCTCTTCTTCATCTTCTTCACATTATTCCTCTTCTTCTTGTGAACCCTCTTTATATTTTTCTACTTCTTCTACACCTTCTTTATCTTCTTCTTTTTCTTTTTTTTTTCTTCTTCTTCTTATTCTTCGTATTCTTTTTTTTATTCTCAATATTATTTTTCTCCTCCTCCTCTTTCCTTTTATTTTCCTTCTTCTTCTTTACTTACTCCTCATCCATCTTCTTCTCCTCCTCTTCCTCCTCCTCCTCCCCCTCCTCCTTTTTCTACTTCTCTATCTTTTTCTTTTCATTCTTTTTCTTATTTTTCTTCCTTTTCTTTTTCTCCGCCTCCTCCTCCTTCACCTTCTTTGTTTTCTACTTCTTTTTTTTCTTCTCCTTTTTCTACTACTACTACTTCTTCTTCTTCTTATTTTTCTTCTTCTTCTTTTTTTTTTTTTCTTCTTCTTCTTATTCTACTACTACTACTACAACTTCTTCTTATTATTTTTCTTCCTCCTCCAATTCTTCTTCTTCTTCTTCTTCTTCTTCTCTTCCTTCTATTTATACTTATTCTTCTTCTTCATCATCATCTTCTTCTTCTACTTCTTCTCCTTCTTCTTCTTTTTCTTTTTCATCATCTTCTTCTTCTCTTTCTTCTTTTTCTTCATCTTCTCCTTTTTCATAATATTCTCCTCCTCCTCCTACTTCTATTTTTCTTCTTCTTTTTCATTTTCTTCTCCTCCTACTTCTTCTTTTTCTACATTATCATCATCATCTTCTTCTTCTTCTTATTCTTCTTTTTCTGCTCCTTCTTATTCATCTTCTATTTCATTTTCTTCTTATCCTCCTCCTCCTTCTCCACATCCTATTTCTCCCTCTTCTACTTCTTCTGGTTATTCTTCTTTTTCATCTTTTTATTCATCTATTTCTTCATCTTCTAATTCATCTCCTTCTTCTACTCATATTTCTTCTTCTCCTACTCATATTTCTTCTTCTCCTCCTTCCACTTCTCTTTGTTCTTCTTCTTCTACTCCTTCTTGTCCTTTTTTTTACAACTTCTACTTTTTATTATTCTTCTTATTTTTCTTCTTTTTCTTTTTATTCTTCTTCTCCTCATTCTTCTTTTCTTTTTCTTTTTATTCTTCTTCTACTCCTCCTCCTCCTCCTCCTCCTTCTTCTTCACCTTTTTCTTCTTTTGCTTCTTATTCTTCTCCTCCTCCTCCTCCTTCTTATTCTTCTCATCCTCCTCCTCCATCTTTTTATTCTCTTTCTTCTTCTTTTTTTCTCATTTTCTTCTCTTTCTTCTTCTTTTTTTTCTCCTTCTTTTCTTCTCTTTCTTCTTCTTCGATCTTCTTCTTATCCTTTTTTTCTTCTTCTTTTTTTTTCCTTCTTCTTCTTCTTCGTCTTCCTCTTCTTCTTCTTCTTCTTCTTCCTCTTCTTCTTCTTCTTCCTCTTCTTCTTCTTCTTCTTCTTCTTCCTCTTCTTCTTCTTCTTCTTCTTCCTCTTCTTCTTCTTCTTTTCTCTTCTCTTCCTCTTCTTCTCTTTTCTCTCTCTTCTTCTTCTTCTTCTTCTTCTTTTCCTTTCTTTTTTTCTCACTCTTCTTATTGTTCTCTTTCTTCTTCTTCTCCTCTTTTTTTTATTCTCTTACTTATTTTTCTTCTTATTCTCTTCTTCTCCTTTTATTTATTCTTTTTATTCTACTCTCATGCTTATTATTCTACTATTACTACTACTACTACTTCTTCTTCTTCTTCTTTTCATTCTTCTTCTTCTACTTCTCCTCCTCCTCCTCCTCATAATTTTTTTCATTCTTTGTTTTCACCTCATTCTACTTCTCCTCATTCTTTCTCTTCTCTTTGTTCTTCTCCTACTTTTTTTTCTTCTCCTTTTCCATATTCTTCTACTTATTCCTTAACTTCTTCTTCTTATCATTCTTCTTCTTCTTCTCTTCCTCCTTCTTCTCCTTCTTCTCCAACTTCTTTTTCTCTTTCTTCTTCTTATCCTTCTTCTTATCCTTCTTCTTATTCTCCATATTCTTATTCTCCTTCTTCTAGTTTTTTTTTCTTCTCTTTCTTATTATTCTTCTCCTTCTTTTTATTCTTCTCCTTCTTCTACCTCTTCTTCTTCTAGTTCTTCATCTCCACCTCTTTCTCCTCCCACATTTTCTTTTTCTTCTACTTTTTCTCCTCCTCTTCCTTCTTCTTCTTCTTCATGACCTTATTCTTCTTTTCTTCTACTTTTTCCTCTTCTTTGACTTATCCATATTTTTCCTCTTCTTCTTCTTCTTCTTCTTCTTCTTCTTCTCCTCCTCCTCCTCCTATTTATTCTTCTGCTTCTTCTTTTTCTTCTTCTTTTCCTTCTCAATCTTCTACTACTTCTTCTTCTTATTCTAATTCTTCATCTTCTCTTTCCTTTTATTCTTCTTCTTGATCTTTTTCTTTTTCTTCTTTGATTCTTCCTTCATTTATTTCTTATTTTTATACTTCTTTCCCCCATGTTCTTCTTTTCCTTATCTTTCTTCTTTTTATTCTTCTTCTACTTCTTCTCATCCTCCTCCCCCTCCTCCTTCTAAAACTTCTTCTTTTTTGTTTTTTCTTCTCTTTCTTATTCTTCTTCTTCTTATTATTCTTCTTCTATTTCTTCTTTGACCACTTCTCCATATTCTTCTTTTCTTCTTCTTCTAATTCTAATTATTCTTCTTTGTCTTCTTATTGTTCTTCTACTTCTTCTTCTTCTTCTCCTTATTCTTCTACTTCTTATTCTTCTTTTTCTTCTTCATCTTTTTTCTTCTTCATCTTTTTATTCTTCATCTTTTTCTTCTTTATCTTTTTCTTCTTCTTGTTCCACTTTTTCCTATTATTATTATTATTATTATTCTCCTCCTCCTTCTTCTCATTCTTTTTATTAGTATTCTACTTCTACTTCTTCAACATCTTCATCTTCTTCTTCTTCACATTCTTGTATTTATTCTTATATTTCTCTTTCTTATCCTTATTTTTCTTCCACTTTTTCTTTTCTTTATCCTTCTCCTTCTTCTTCTTCTCCTTATTTTTCTTCTCCTTCTTCTCCATCTCATTTTTTATCTTATTCTTCTTCTCCTTCTTTTTTTCCTTATTCTTGTACTCTTTCTTCTCCTTCTCCTTCTTCTCCATCTTCTTTTTCACATTCTTCTTTTTTTGTTTCATCTTCTTCTTATTCTTCACCTTATTCTTCTATATCTTCTTCTTCTACTTTATTTTTCCACTTCTTCTTCTAATTCTCCTTCTACTTCTTATTCACTTTCTACTTCTAATTGTCATTATGCTTCTTATTCTCATTCTTATTTTTTACCTTCTTCTTCTTCTTCTTCTTATTCTTCCATTAATTCTTTTTCTTCTTCTTCTAATTCTTCTTCTTCTCTTTCTTCTTCTTCTTATTCTTCTTTTCCTTCTCCTTCTTCTTTTCCTTCTTCTTCTACTTCTCCTCCTCCTTCTTATATTCTTTCTTCTTCTTCTACTCCTCTCCTCCTTCTCATTCTCCCCCCCCCCCCCTCCTCCTCCTCCTCCTCCTCCTCCTTCATCTCATTCTTCTTCTTCTTCTCCTTCCTCTTCTCCTCCTCCACCTCTTTCTTCTTACTCTTATTCTTCTTCTCATTATTTTTCTTCTCCTTTATGTTTTTACTTTTTTCTTCTATTTGTTCTCATTCTACTTCTTCCTCTTCTTCTCCTTCTTCTTCTTCTTCTCATTCTCCATCTTTTTATTCTCCTTTTCTTCTTCTTCTACTTATTATTATTATTATTATTATTATTATTATTATTATTATTCTTCTTCTTATTCTCCTCCTCCTCCTCCTCCATCTTCTTATTCTCATTCTTCATCTTTTTTTGCTCATCCTTTTCTTCTCTTTCTTCTTCTTCGATCTTCTTCTTCCTCTTCTTCTTCTTATTCTTCTTCTTCTTCGTCTTCTCCTTCTTCTTCTTCTTCTTCTCCTTTATTTTTTTCTCCTTCTTATTGTTCTCTATCTTTTTCTTATAATTCTTCTTATTCTTTTACTTCTTTTTCTTCTTATTCTTTTTCTTCTACTGCTTCTTATTCTTTCTAAACTACTTCTCATGCTTCTTATTCTTCTACTTCTACTACTACTACTACTACTTCTTCTTCTTCTTATTATTATTATTCTTCTACTTCTCCTCCTCCTCTTTATAATTTTTCTCATTCTTCTTTTTCTCCTCCTTCTACTTCTCATCCTTCTTTCTCTTCTCCAACTTCTTTGCCTACTTCTTTTCCTACTTCTTTTTCTTCTCCTTTTTCATTTTATTTTTCTTATACTTTAACATCTTCTTCTTATTCTTATCATTCTTCTTCGTCTTCTCCTTCATCTCCTTCTTCTTCTTCTCCAACTTCTTTTTCTCTTTCTTCTTTTTCTCCTTCTTCTTATTCTTCATATTCTTATACTACTTTTTTTTTCTTGTTATCCTTCTTCTTTTGTTTTCATTCTTTTTATTCTCCTTATTTTTTTTTCTGCTTCTCTTCCATATTATTCTTCTCCTTCTTCTTCTCATTCTTATTGTTTCTTATTCTCCTTTTCCTATCCTTTTTTTTCTTCTTCAAATTCTACATCTTATTCTTCTTCTACTTCTTATTCTCTTACTACTTCTTATTCTTCTTCTTCTTCTTCAACCATCTTCTTCTTATCCTTCTACTTTGTCTAATTCTGCTTCTTCTCATTCTTCATCTTTTCATTCTTCTTCTTCTCCTCCTTATTCTTCTTCTTCGTATTCTTCTTCTTCTTTTTATACTCTTTTTTTCTCCTTCTTCTTCTTCTTCTCCTTTTTTTCTCTTTATTTTTCTTCTCCTTCTTCTTTTTCTTATTCTCCTTTTCTTCTCATTTTTTCTTCTTCTATTTCTACTTCTTATTCTCCTTCTACTTCTTATTCTCCTTCTACTTCTTATTTTCCTACTACTTCATATTATTATTCTTCTTCTTCACCATCTTCTTTTTATGCTTCTACT
This sequence comes from Sapria himalayana, assembly GCA_029783825.1. Taxonomy (NCBI): domain Eukaryota; kingdom Viridiplantae; phylum Streptophyta; class Magnoliopsida; order Malpighiales; family Rafflesiaceae; genus Sapria; species Sapria himalayana. The sequence goes on along the minus strand of JAREIK010001381.1, from coordinate 804,612 downwards.
TCTTTTAATTCTTCTTATTTGCCTTCTTCTCATTCTTCTTCTTTTCATTTTTCTTCTTCTCCTCCTTCTTCTTCACTGTATTCTTCATCATCATCATCTTCTTCTTATACTCTTTTTTTTCTCATTCTTCTCCTTTTCTTACTTCTTATCCTTCTCCTTATCCTTCGCTTTATCCTTCTCCTTCATCTTTTTCTTCTCCTTCTCCATCTTCTTCTCATTCTTCTTCTTTTCCTTCTTTTTCTTTTCTTTCTTTTTCTTCTCCATATTCTTTTTCTTCTTCTCATTCTACTCCTCCATCCTTTTCTCCTCCTCCTCCTCCTTCGTATTCTTCTCTTTCTTCATTTTTTCCTTCTTCTTCTTATTCTGCTTATTCTTCTCCTTTTTTTTCTTTTCCCTCTTCTTCTTCTCCTCCTCCTCTTCCTCCTCCTCCTCCACCTCCCCCTTTTTCTTGTACTTTCTTCTTCTTTTTTACTTCTTCCTCTTATTTTACTACTTCTTCTTCTACTTTTTATTCTTTTTATTCTTCTTCCCCTTCTTCTTTTTTTGCTTCTTTTTCTTCTCCTTCTTATTTTTCTAATTCTTTTTCTTTTGTACCAACTTCTTCACTTCTTCTTCTCCATCTTTTTTTTATTACTTCTTTTTCTTCTTCTTCTCATTCTTCTTCTTCTCCTTCTTCTTTTTCTCATACTTCTTCTTCTTCTTCTTTTCTCCTTTCTCTTCTTCTTCTATTCTTTATTTTTATTCTCCTTCTTCTTCTCCTTCTACTTCTCCTACTTTTTTTTCTACTTCTTCTCCTCCTCCTCCTCCTTCTTCCTCTTCTTTTACTGCTTGTTCTTTTCCTTCTTCTTCTTCTCTTTTTTCATCTTCTTTTATGTCTTCTTCTTCATCTTCTCCTTCTTCTTTTTCTTCTTCTTTTCCTTCTCCTTTTTCTTTCTTTTATGTCTTTCCTTTTCATATTCTCCTTCTTATTCTTTGCCTTCTTTTTCTTCTTCTTCTTCTCCTTCCTCTTCTCCTCCTCCTTCTTCTTATCCTTCTACTACTTCTTCTACTTTTTCTTCTTTTTCTTGTTCTCCTTCTTCTTCTCCTTTTTCTTTTACTTCTCATTCTACTACTTTCTTTTACTTCTCATTCTACTTCTTATTCTCCTCCTCCTCCTCCTCCTCCTTCTTCTCCTTCTTTTTCTCCTCCTCCTCCTCTTACTCCTCCTTCTTCTTTTCTTCTCCTCCTCTTTTTTCTCCTTCTTCTTTTTCTTCTCCTTCTTCTTTTTCTTCTCCTTCTTCTTATTCTTTTTATTTCGACTTTTTCTTCATCTATTTCTTCTTATTCTCCTCCTCATCCTTCTCCTTCTTCAAATTCTTTTTCTTCAACTTCTTCTTATCTTTCTTCTTCTCCTTCTTCTTCTCAAACTTCTTTTTCTCTTTCTTCTTCTTCTCCTTCTTCTCCTTCTTCTTATTCTTCTCTTTCTCTTCCTCTTCTGTTTCTTCTTCTTCTTCTTCTTCTCTTTCTCCAATTCTTCTTCTTCTCCTCCTCCTTTTTCTCCTTCTTTTACTTCTTCTCCTACTTTTCCTTCTTCTTATTCACATTCTTCTTTTTCTACTTCGTATTCTTCTCCTTCTCCTTCTTCTTATCCTTATTTTTAATCTACTCCTTCATATTCTTCTTCTTCTTCAAATTCTTCTTCGTATCCATCTTCTTCTTCTCCTCCTCCTTATTTTTAATCTACTCCTTCATATTCTTCTACTTCTTCAACTTCTTCTTCGTATCTTTCTTCTTTTTCTTCAACTTCCTCTTTTTCAACTTCTTCTTCTTATCCTTCTTTTCTTCTACTTCTTCTACTTATTCTTCTTCTCCTTCTTCTTCTCCAACTTTTTTTCTCTTTCTTCTTCTTCTCTTTCTTTTTCTCCTTTTTTTGCTTTCTTTATTCTTCTTCTTCTTCTCATCCTCCTCCTCCTTCTCCTCCTTATCTTTCTTCCTTTTATTCTTTTCATTCTTCTTCTTCTTCTCCTTCTCCTCCTCCTCCTCCTCCTCCTCCTTCTTTTTCTTATTCTTTACCTTCACCTTCTTTTTTTATTCTTCTACTCCTTCTAATATTTCTTCTTCTCCTTCTTCTTCTTCTGCATCTTTTCTTATTCTTCACCTTCTTTTTATTCTTTTTTTTTATTCTTCTCCTCCTCCTCCTTCTTCTTTTTCCTTCTTTATTTTTCCTTCTTCTTATTCTTCAATTTCTTCTTCTTCTCTTTCCTCTTCTTATCCATTTTCTTCTTCTTCACCTTCTTCTCATTTTCTTCTTCTCATTATTATTATTATTATTATTATTATTCTTCTTCTTCTTCTTCTTCTTCTTCTCCTTCTCATTCTCCTTCTCCTTCTTCTCCTTCTTTTATTCTTCTCCTTCTCGTTCTTCTTTTTCTTTGTATTCCCATTATTTTGCTTCTCCTTCTACTTTTTTTTCTTTTTCTCCTACTTCTTCTCTTTTTACTTCTAATTCTCCTTCTACTTCTTATTCTCTTTCTTCTTCTTCTTCTACTCCTATTCCTCCTCCTCCTCTTCCTCATCCTCCTTCTTCTTCTCTTCTTCTTCTTCTTCTTCTGCTTCTACTTCTTCTTCTACTACTACAACTACTTCTTCTTTTTCTCATTCTTCTTCTCAATCTTCTCTTCTTCTTCTTCTCATTCATCATCATCATCATCATCATCTTCTCCTTCTTTTTCTCTTTCTTCATTTTTTGCTTCTTCCCCCTATTCTTCTCCTTCTTCTTACTCCTCTACTTTTTTTCTCCTTCTTCATATTCTTCTTCTTCTTCTTCAACTTTTTCATCTTATCATTCTTCTTCTTCTTCTTCTTCACCTTCTCCTTTTTCTCCAACTTTTTTTTCTCTTTTTCTTATTCTCCTCCTTCTTCTCCTTCTTTTTTTTCATTCTTCTACTTCTCCTATTTATTCTTCTTCTCCTTCTCCTTCTTTTTTTCATTCTTCTACTTCTCCTATTTATTCTTCTTCTCCTTCTCCTTCTTCTTCTCATTCCTCTTCTTCTCATTCTTCTTCTTCTCATTCTTCTTCTTCTTCTTCTTCTTCTTCTCCTTCTTCTTTTTCTCCTTCTTCTTATTCTTGTCCTTCTTATTCTATTTATTCATCATCATCATCTTCTTCTCCTTCATATTCAACTTCTTCTCTTTCTTCTTCTCTTTTTTCCCCTTCTTCTCCTTCTCCTTCTTCTACTTCTCATTTTTCTCCTTCTCCATCTTCTTCTTCTTCTCTTTCTTCTTCTTCTTATCTTTCTTCTTCTCCTTCTTCTCTTTCTTTTTCTTTTTCTTCTCCTTCTCCTTTTTCTCCTTTTCTTCTTCTTCTTCTTCTTTTCTTTCTTTCTTCTTCTTCTTCTCTTTCTTCTACTTCTCTTTCTTCTTCTACTTTTTCTTATTCTTCTCATTCTACTTCTTATTATCCTTCTTATTTTTAACCTTATTATTATTATTATTCTTCTTCTTTTCTTCTTCTTCTTCTTCTTCTTCTTCTAATTCTTCTTCTTCGCTTTTTCTTTTTTTCCTTCTTCTTCATCATCTCTTTCTTCTTCTTCTTTTATTTCTTCTCCTCCTCCTCCTCCTCCTCCTCCTTCTTTTCCTTCTTATTCTTCGCCTCCTCCTCCTTTTCCTTCTTCTTCTTCTCCTCCTCCTTCTTCTTCTCCTCCTCCTCCTCCTCCTCCTCCTCCTCCTTACACTACAAAAAAACTTCAAGCAACCAAAAATATTTTTTTAGTTATTTGGGCTTATTATGTCGCTAAAATAGAATAATGACAGATTAACGACAGAAATTATCCCAAACTAAACTGCTCATCGCAAAATATTAATGAGATAAAAAAATTCCATAGCATATTTTTGAACGACGATAATTCCCCAGCTAATAATATTTTTTGCCTTACTAATTTTGATCGTAATTAAGAGTAATAATTAGTATTTTTTGACTGAATATATACAAATCATTCCCTAGCTAAATTTTTGAGCAAAAAATCCCTACCTATTTTCATTCCAAAGTAATTTTCTAAATTTTATTTTTCTACAAAAAATTTTATTGCATATTTTAAAATTTTTATATTAATTTGAATAAAAACATATACTATAAACCATTTTTATAATTAACAAAAGGCAAAATAGTTCAGAAATTATTCTGATATAATAGTTACATTGTTAAAACAAAAACATAATATAGGTATATAATCATCTAAAACAAAATCATCATCCTCATCATTAGCTGATGAATTTGTGCTAGGCTTTCCTGCATGGTTTCTCTACTCGAACTCTATGTGTTGTATGTTTTGTCAAGGTCGTTGATTGTGACTCCATATAGGACATCTACTGTTGTATTGCTTCTGGTACTACTCAGAAAAATTATTTTAAATTTCCTCAACAACATAATTATCATCGCTAAAATCATGAATCAAAGCTTAATATTATAAACTAATGAAAGTCACACTCTAAACACTAAACAAAAGCAAACTCACGTAAACTAAAATATTACTTAATTTCTAGATAAGCTGGTTGACCATATCCAGCAACCAAATTATCTACAACAAGTATATCTCCCAATTTTATGCTTTTTACCGATATCTTTTCATTCATTTTAGGGGCTGCATTTACGAAACCGCAGAAAGAGGCTTAGATTTTTTACTAAGAAGATGACGAAGTACTAGTACAGTTATGAAAAAATAAACAATAGAGAAAACTAATCATTGAATTAACAAGATAGAATACTAATCAACAGCAGAACAAACCAAAAAACTAATTAAATAATATAATGTAGCTAGATAAAGTAATTAGAAACAAATACAAAAATGAGAACCAACATTCAATGATAAATCAAATCATGCAGTATTTCCGGAGATGGGTTCCCAGGTCCGAGTCCAATAGCATTTTCTTCCCTTTAGTATTAAGGATTAAGACACTCGCTGGAGTCTCCACGCGTCTGACTCCAACCCCATTAGCTAACTCTTTTTATTATTCCGAGACACCACACTTGTGTGTCCCATGTTATGCATTGAAGATAAATATTTCTTCACCATATCCAACAACTCAAACCTAGCAAAATGAGATGATGCCATCAATTGAATAGTAACATAAAGTGATACACAAACTGATTATCAACTTGTTTTTTTTAAAAAAGAATACTAACACATAAAAATAATAGACACCCAGTGTAAGGTGAAATACAGAGGAAAGTAGAAAAATCAAATGAGAATCAGATAAGAGTTTTCTACTGTGAGTAAACATACTAGAGCAGCTATTCTATTTGGTGAACACTAAGTTTTAAGGCCAAAATCTATCATTGAACGAACAACCAGAGCAAAATGGAAGAAAAAGAAAGAAGTTTTTTCTGTCCATCATGCACCCTTGTTGTTGTAGTTGAGCAACCAACACTAGCATTAAAATGGCCACCTTAATAAACAAACAAACACTAGCAATAGACACCACAATTATGAGGTGGGTTGCACCAATTTGTGTTGGCTCACACTAAATGAAGTAATCTGGCATTCTTCTAGTCACATCTGGATCTCATCTTTTCATCACATGCTCAAATTGCATCAATTATAAGGCTCAAGTAGTATAAACACAAACAAAAAAACTCACATTTCGTAGTAGAATTATTTCAAAAAACAAAAACAAAATCAAAATCAAAAACCAAACCTATATGAATGTGTGACACTTGAAGTCGTCAACTTCCAAAATTGACACCATGTTTCCACAACAATAATAATAATTTTGTGCACTAAACACGGTTACCAATTTTTGTTCGTGGCCCCAATTGTAATCATCCATGACAAGCTAGTGAGCTTGAGAAATAAGCTATAGATTGTTCGTCTGATAAAACTGGTCAGATATGTCCTAAAGAAAAAGGATAACAGGAGTGGAGGTGAAGTAAAAACACAAGTGGATTTGATTAAGTACGTAAAATGGTGGGTGAGCATTACTTGGCTGAAAATGTAGCTGGCACCTCTCGGAGAGATGCCCCAGCCGCATCGATCATCTGGATCAGACCACAAGAGATCCCACATCGGGCCCTCATGAGAAACTTTTTGAACACGGTCAAAGTTGCAAATAGAGGTGTCAAACGGGCCGGCCCAGCACGGCACGGCCCGTTTTTCACGTGCCCCGCCGTGCTACCGTGCCGTGCCGGGCACGGCACGGTATTTTAAAGTCGGGCACGGCACGGCCCGTGGGCACGGCGAGGCCATGCCGTGCCGTGCCCGGCCCACTCGGGCACGGTTGGCTTGGACCTGGTCTCCTGGACCGGCTCAACCGGGGTCCGGGTCCCGGGAGCCAACAGGCAACACGCAACAGCCAAGCACGGGCGCACGGCCCGTGCTTGGCACTTGGCACTTTGACTTGGCAGATTATAAAAAATTTTTTTTTTTTAAATTTTTTTATTAATTTTCTGTTTATCTTTATTTAAGTTTATGTAATAAATAAAAAATAAAATTTTTTGTAAAAAATATTACATTTAAAATTAAATGTAAGTATGTAAAAAAAAAAATTAGAAAATTTATTTTTTTTTTCAATTAAGTTTAGCATTTTTTAATATTATAATGTATTAATTAAATATTAAGATTTAAAGTTAATAAATTTTAAAATAATATTTAAATCTTAAATTAATAAATAAATACATTAAGTTAGTAAAAATTTTAATTAAAAAAAATTTAAACTACGCAAATAAAAATTACCATTCATGCTTTTGAAACCAATACTCCGAAAAAAAAAGTATAAGTTTCAACTTCAACACAACGTATAATACAAAGTACAAACAAAGCGTATAAATAAAAAAAAATATCGAAAAAAAAGAGCAGATGAGCATCAATCGTCAAGCGGCATATAATGAGAATCATCAGCCGCAACATCAAGATCAGTATCATATGGGTCATCATCATCGGCAATCAGCTCCTCCGCCATCGTAGTGGATGTGGATGCGACTGCAGTGTCTGTCATAGTCCCAGCTTCAGCACGATCACTGATGCTAAATCTCGATTCCTCCCAATCCTTCAAACATGCCAAAGCCTCAACCATATCTGGACGTAATCTCGATCTCCTATCCGAAATCACGTTCACTGCAACAGAAAAAGCAGACTCCGATGCTACGCTCGACACCGGAGGAGTCAGTAGATCCCGTGCCATCCTAGATAGCACGGGATAGGCGGACTCATATGATTTCCACCACTGTAATAAATCAAGATTCTTATTGTCAGAAGGTGATAGGATTGAGCAGTAATCGGTATCTAAGTACCGAGACATCTCGCTCCTATGTGAAGGTCCACCCCTACGTTTCCCCCTCGCTAGGTTAATGGAATAAGCGTCATCTCCGAACAAGGTATCAGTTTCCGTACTCACAGTCTCAACACCACCACCACCATACCTAGTATCGTAGTATGTATATAGGTCTGTCAACTTCTCGTAAATGAACCCTTCAGATGGCTCTTCCAGGTTCATGCACGAGGAAATGAAAGTCAGGGTGTTTTCAACCCCTTCCACCTTAGCCCTAGGGTCCATGCATGCTGCGAGGCAATAAAGAGATGGAATGGTGGACCAGTACTTCAGGTACTTGGTCTCCATCTCTGCAACCATATGGCTGAGCGTCGGGTCCGCTCGATACATCCTAAACATGCTACTAATGTTGCATATGCAACGGAGTGCAATGCAAGTGGTGGGCGTATAAACCGACGAACACATGTTCGTCGTGTCATAAAATATCTTCAGGAATTTCATAAATGAAATTCCTGAATCCCAGTCAGTGTCGTCAACAATAAGTTCGCCACTCTTACTATTGACGTAGTCGGATATCAGGTGTTCGTATCCAACACATGATTCCAACATCAGGTACGTGTAATTCCAACGATGTCTCACATCAGATTGGAATTTCTTCTTCTTAAGATTCGCAGACAAACAGAGATTACCAAACTCTTGTAGTCTGCGAGGAGTGCGAATATACTTGAGTGCATTGCGTATATTTTCCAACGCGGGGGAACACACCTTCATACCCGCTTGAACTATCAGGTTAATAACATGACACATGCATCTGACATGAAATATCTCTCCTAAAGGTGCGTCTCTAATATTCCTAACAAACATATTGATCGCTACTCCATTATTCGCAGCATTATAGAAAGTGACACTAAAAATTTTATTTTGAATTTTATATTCCCTAAATATTTTCATCATACACTCAAAAATGGCCGGGCCATCATGAGGATGAAGAATCTCTGTGAATCCTAATATTTTTTTATTTATTGTCCAGTTTGAATCGACATAATGACTAGTGATACATGCATAAGAAGAATCATCGTGACATGTCCATATATCGGACGTCACGGAGACCACTCCACTAAATGCCAAAAATTCCTTAATTATTTTTTGTTTTTCTAACTTATATATCTTTAGTATGTCACTCCTAGATGTGGACCTAGGAATCCTACGATAGGATGGCTGAAAATAAGTCTGCATGATGCGCACTACCCTCGGATCTTCCGAAAATCTGATCGGAAGACCCATCAATGTGATGAGCCTGGCCTCGGATCCCTACCCAACTCGCTGGAGTATACGAAGGGAGTAAACTTTGAGACTGAACTCGATCCAGTCTCAAAAAATGTAGTGCCAAGTTGGGTTTGCCTAGGATCTAACGGTCCATGTTTTTTGGAGCATATTTCAGCATGCCTCTTTAGGTGCCCAGTCCCACATGTACTCTTGCATGTTAAAAGTCGCATACAATATCTGCACTGTGCCATTTCATGTTCCTCACCCCTAACATCTAATTGTGTTATTATTTTAAAATGTGTCCAAACTACAGAAGTCCTCCTAGTTTTTTGTTTTTTAGAACTTTGGGCTGAGATGACAGGAGAAACCAAAGTTTCAGGAGCCACAGACGTTTGTGTAACACTAACATTTTCATTTTCAAAATTTAAATTTGTGTTAGGTGAATTTGTCATTTTTTATTTTTCGTACTTTTTTCTAGAGAGAGAAGCTTTAGAGAGAGAAAATAAAAAAAAGTAAATTATATTACCCGGTAAAAGCAATGAGGTCACTCACGTGCAAGATGCACCGCAGGAAGCTTTGATGTTCAAAACTCAAGTTGAGTTTCACGAAAATCCAAGCCGAAATCAAAAACACGAGGGCCGAGAGAGAGAAGCATGGATTATGTGAGAGAGAGAAAATATAGAGAGGATTAATGTTTTTGAAAAACATAAATTTTATAGGGTGGGGGGTAGATTTTATAGGCTAATTAAAGTTTTTTTTTTAAAAAAATTATTTTTTTATTAATTTTTTGAATTTTTTTATTATATTTAAGGGGCAGAATCACGAGGACCGTCGGATTCTGCCCCCTAGCCGTTGGAGTCGAATCCAAGGGCTGAAAATCGCTCAAATTTTGAAAATTTTTTTTTTCCCGTTAGATATTTCGATTTTCTCGGTTTTCGGCAGAAAATACCGCGGGTCGGGTCTGTTTGGACCCGACCCGCGGTCTTTTTACTGGGGGGGGCCCTGATGGGTCGAGTCACGACTCAGTGAGTCGTGACTCGTGACTGTGAGTCGCGACTCACGCCACGGCACGCGTGGCACGCCGCCAGTGCCACGCGTGCCTGCGGGACCGGCATGGGATGGACCCGTGCCGGCGTGCCGTGCCTAGGCACGAGCCGTGCCGGGCCAGGCACGGCACGAAACGTGCCTTGCTTCGCCCGGGCACGGCACGGGCCCGGGCACGGTTTTTGAACGTGCCGGGCCGGCCCTGGCACGGTCGAACCGTGTCGTGCCTCGTGCTGGGCCGGGCCGGCCCGGCCCGTTTGACACCTCTAGTTGCAAATGTTATCCAACATTTCAATGGAAGAAGATAATCCTCCATGTAGACAAAAGATTTTCAACTCAACCAAGATAGTCAAGGAAAAATAATCAAACATATCGGTGAAAATCATCCAGACATTAGCATTGCCATACTTTCGTAGGCACTCATCATAAATTTTATAAAATTGAGTGATCTGCCAACTTTCGTGATTGCCACTCAGGGTTGTGATCCATTGTAGATAGCGCACTTTGAGAGCCACTAGGAGTGAGACTATCTCAACTAAATAATATCCATGATCAACATAATCTGCATCCAACTCAACGTCTAGGACACCACACTTTTTTTAATGAAAGCAAAGAATCATGGTTAGGTTAGTCGGCCAAGCAAAGAAAAAAAACCAGAATCAAGAACAATGATGGCACCACATAAATCTTTTCTTGTTTAGCTACCCATAGGAAAAAATCACGTGCTCGCAAGTTGCTCACTATTGCTACTTCAAGAAGTGAGGAGATATGAGCTTTTAGACTGCAAATCCAGTGAATGACTTGCATTGGAGTAGCTCGTTCACCTTATCATCGCATATTATTCTTCGCCTATCTGATGGATCCTTTTAAAAAATGATAACATTTAATAATTAATTGAAATTGAAGAATAACATCACGGATTCTCATCGTGGGGAGGTGAAGACGATGAATGTTGGCATACTTATAGATTATTTCTTTTTATATAGTCCCACAGCTTCTTTACAACATGAGAATGAGATAATGCATCTTCACTTGTACCAAATGGTCACATCACTTTTTTTAAAAGCTTCTAAAATAGGTTAATTAATTTCATCAAACAAACATGACTATAATTGCAAATAACTTAAAAAATCATTTAATATACTCATTTTTTTATTTTACACCAAAACAAAAAGATGCAAATATATAAATGACAAAAAATACAATTATACAGATAAATACAAACAAAAAACTATACATACATACATATGTGTGCGTGTTGTGTATCATATATCAAGAGTATCATCATCTGCAAAAAAAATTATTAGCATATACTAAATCTAAAATAGCTGAAAAAGAAAATAAATGGAATACATATGGTGTATCAAAAGTATTATATTATGCATTAATGATAATTTTTGATTTTTGTTTATCATTAATTTTTTATAACTAAATGTTGAATTTATCAAAAAATGTACTACTAAAATAACATTAAATCTAAAATATCACACCAATATTAAAGATATTTCTTCATATGAAGATTTATGACCCAATAAACATTTTTAATATAAAAATTTTACTTTGATATATTGATTTTCAGTAATAATCTCAGAATCAACATTAAAACATAGTCAAAATTTTTAAAGTCATTATTAAATGATGTGTTTCATCTTGTTTGATTTTTTTTTCATTTAATTGTACTATATTATTTTTGATAATTTCTAATTTTTTGTAGTGTGCCAAAAAATGGCAAGTTTTTTGTGTGCAGAAGTATATTGGTACACATGTTTCATTGTAAACAAAAAAATGTGCACAAGCAAACATAGACTGCACTAAATAAGAAACTTCACATGCACCACACATCTACTACTTTTGATATATATACTAAATGCACATTTTTTAAAAAACAAAATGGAATACTTTATTAATAATCAAATTATATATCATATTACTCATGTGAACATTATATAATGATGGAATAATTACTTATTATAAATGTATACACAAAATAAGTCACTATGCATGGCCAATGTGCTGAGAATGCATGGTATCTTGCTCTTCTTTGAATTTAAAAAATTATAGTACCATGCTCTTCTTATCTTCTTGTTAGTATTTTCTTCATCCTCTTTTACTATTTTTATTTGAATTTCAGAGCTAGCACACTTTTTGTTGATTTGAAATCCATTAAACCTTAAAAAAAATCATTAAAAGAAAAAATTTTTACACTTCTAATTTATCATAACACACAAGAACTCAACAAAAAAAACACCATTTAGCTCACTGCCAATTTTAAATTTGCAAAACTCATTACTAATTTCTAATTAAATTATAATGAAAATAAACAAAAAAAATAGAGAGATAGATAGATAGATAGAGAAAGAGAAATAGAGAGAGAAATGTTCTTTATTTGATATGTTTCTTTGAAATGATGCTGTGATGATGCTGTGTTTTTGAGTCGAAGGTTTTTCAGAAGTTAACTAACCTAATTGCATAGAGAGGGGCAGATGGGGAGAGACGGGTCACATACGGAAAATATTAGAAAATGAAATTATTTTATATTTAACCATTAATTATATTATTTCATAAATAAATACATTTATGGTTAATAGTTAAATAAATTTGTAAGGTTATTTTTTAAAAATATTATCTATAAATTAATAAAATAAATTTCAGAAATAAAAAATTAATTTATGGTTATAAAAATTGAGAAAATAAATAATATTACTAATAACCATGAAAAGTATTTATTGGTAATAAATTTTCATATTATTTTATTTATTAAAAAAACATATTATTTCATATAACTAATGATAAATTGTATAAATATATAACCATACAAAATTTATAACATCTCAATTAAATAAAAAATAAATAACCAAGTAAATAATGAATAAGTGACATATCAATAATATTCAAATAACTACTAAAATATCTGACCATAAAAAAAAAATATAATTTTAACATTATCCAAAAAAATAAAATTTAAAATTAATTACGTAAAAATATAACTCATAAAAATAAGACTATAAATAAATCCATTAATAAAAAAAAGGCAAAAGTAACCAAATTTCAACTTCTATATTACTATAACAAATGATTTTAGATAATTTTTTAGTAGCTATTTCAATATTTTTAAAAAAACAAGAAAATTTTAATCAAATAAATATTTTTTATACTATGATTATTAACTTTTGAGTTAATAATCATACATCTAAGTAAAAAAATGAGTTATGAAAACTATAGTAAATAACAAATAAAAAGTATCAACAATAGTTTTTTAAAAAGGATTTGTTTACTTCTTTAAGTAAGCATCACTATATAGGAGCTCAATGAACATTCCTAAATGACAATGATAATTGACTTGTCTCTCGCAATATCCAATAATACTCTCAGCCTCATTCATAGATAAAACTACTAATATTCCTCTATGATATATCATTTATTCTTATGATTTATACATTATAGAGATAATCTCTTGTGTATGCATACAAGCATCATATGCACATCACTATTCTCTTAGTTGAACATTTATATTTAAGTATAAACTTTTATATATAATGGCATATGATTACATAAATATACAAGTGTTTAGATATAATGTTGTGTTTAAAATATATTTATAAATATTACATATATAAAAATATATATATGTAACCCTTTTATAAATATTATATAGTTGTATATCACATTTATATAAACATTATAAATATTATATATTTATATAAAAATTTATATGTTATATAAATGTTTAAAAATATGTATAAACATTTTATATGTTATATAAACAATTATATAATTAGATAGTGTTATGTAAATGTTGTATAAATATTTATAAACATTAATACATATGTATAAATATTTATATAGAACATTATCAGTTTATATAAACATACCAATGTTTATATATAATGTTATATGTTTATATATATTAAAGTATAGACATTTATATATAATGTATATGATTATATAAATATATAAAAGTTTGTATATAATGTTATGTGTTTATTATATATATATATATATATTATATTCCTACAAAAATTATAACCATACAAAATTTATATAAATTTATAAAAGTTTGAGTTGGATATAAGTTCAAAGAAAAAGATTAATAATTTTTATAATTTTTAAAATAAGATTATTAAATATTATCTCTTGATAAAATAAAAATTTATTATATTTTAACATAACACAAAGTCAACTTGTGTAACGCCCCAAAAACCCCCCATTGGACGGGATTACATACTAACAACCATTTACATATTCAAAGAGTATGCCCAACCATAATATTAAAAGAAAACAAGTCAAGCCTTAGTCATAATATTAAAAGAGTATGCCCAACCATGGCATTTACATATCCAAAGGATTTAAAATATCATAACGTAGTGGAATAACAAAGTACTAGACTTTATATGATCTCAAAATAATTTCTCTAGTCTAGTACAAAAGAAACTGATTCTACATGTCCTCCTCGGGGTTTAGATTTCCTTCAGGTGGAGCCTCCCGATGCACAAGTTCCTCTACTCCCACCGCCTCCTCAAAGGTAAAATCTGAAAAGGGTTATATATAGGAGGTGAGTATGAAACTCTGTAGGAAAATCCTCCCAAACTCTAACAAGGTTTACAAAAGTATAGAAAACAGTCGGTCTCATTTTTCAACATAACATAGATATACAATTTGAAATAAGACAGGGATAATTTAAACAGATCTCATGTTTATGTGAAAACAGTAATTAAAGGAATAAACAAACATCACATAAGAAAATAACAATTGGTTTCACTATAAACAATTCCCAACAAGTCTTTAGGGTAGGCGTCATACTTAACGGTAACCTCCACCCCCTCAAAGCTCTCTTTGGTAGGTAGCATACTTAATAGTAACCTTCACCCCTTCCATGTTATCTTTGTTTTTAAAGCATCCTTACAAGAAATCTTTCACTCATCACGGTAGTGTTTCCCAAGCATCCTTACCGGGAACCTCTTGAGAATGATTGAGTATCCTTACAAGGAACCTCTCACTCATCACGATGGTGTTTTCCAAGCATCCTTATCAGGAACCTCTTGGGAAGAATTGAGCATCCTTACAAGGAACCTCTCACCCATGTTCATTCCAACAACCATACAAGATCATATCATACCAACAATCATCACCCATAAATCCTCAATTTCATAAATCCCCAATTTACAAGCTACTTCCAAAGGTCCACAATTCCATTATGAGACAATTTTAATAAACAATTAGGAAAATACAAGAGATCATAACCATGTCATTTTACTACTTCCACACAAATCACTATGATTTCGAAATCAATAATAAAGAACACCTTCAAGAAGAAAATCCATTAATTTCAAATACTAGGGTTTTTAAGACAAGAAAAGGGGTTTCATGGGTATTCAACCCTAACTTTGTTCAACATGTAATCTTTGCAAAAAAACTAAGAAATGATGATTTCATATCCTAATTATATAACATTGATTGCCCAAACATACATATATAAATACCCTAACCTCAATGTAAGTAAATGAGAGAAAGCCCCCTACCTTAAATCCTTAGTTTGTATGAAGATTTTGAGCTTTGATCTTGAATTTACCCTTAAATCTCTTCTTTTGCCCTTCCTTTCTTCATCTCTAATGATTTTTAGGGTTCCAAGCGGTGTGGGGTGAGAGTGGAGTGAAAGAAAATGAGGGACAATTGGGTAAAAATGAGTTTTAAATCCAGCAGCCCCGATTTTTATTATTCATGGCTGTTTTGGGTTTTCTCCAAAATTATAATTTTGCCACTGAAATCTCAAATTTGATCTATATGACTACCCCAAGGTTTTCTCCAAAATTAAAGATGAGTTTTGACATTCCGTATTCATTTTTAATGTTTTTTAACCTAAAAACATCTATTTTTATGGTTTATTTCAAAACTAAAATAAATTTACCCTCGAAACATTAAAATTATTACCCAAGGAACACCATAGTGCATAAAGACCCATGTCTAGCATCATTCATTAACAAAATCCAAATTACCATCCGTCTCCTAGAATCATCCATAAAAATTTTCTTCAATTCCTATAAGCTAGCTAATTGATGAGAATGCAAAATGTTATATTTTTCTCTTTTATTATTCAGCCTTTCATACTTATTATTCTTATAATTTGATTTAAGATGTAAATGGAGACGTTACATGCAAAATGAAACTAATTAGACGATTGTTGATAGTTTAGACATGTGGGGGTTTACAACTTGATAATTCAAGTAGCACAACATGAGTTAGTATTCACTTTCAAACTAAGCAACAAAGATCTAGGTTGAGTATTTTCGACCTACTAAATCAATGTGAGCAACAAAACTCTTTGAGATATTAGTTTTGCCTAACTTAATTGCCAATTAAACTAATAAATATTTTTGCTTAACCCAAAATATAATCTCTAACACAAGCACAATAAAGAGTCAAACTTCCATCACTTGTAAACTCTTTTGAATCATACACCAGAATGTATATGATTTATTTTTAATTAAATTGTTCTAGAATAAATAAAACATATTGTATTAAACAATGATTTAAACAATAACATTTAGGAGAATACTCACATTTCATCTTATGCATTATTTGTGATCATCAAGAATTCATTCAAATTTTATATAATCTTAATATCTATTCTTTCTCAAGTAAGCTTGGTATTTATGTTGAATGTAAGCCAACTTGAATAAAAGTTGAGATTAGCATTAAATTGTTTTTCATGGTTTATGGTGTTGTACATAAAGGTTCACCAATCTATTTCCAATTTTTAAATATCAATAACCTAATTTATGCATATTTTATTTAGAATATTACATTCTTACAACCTATAGAATTAATAATGCTTTTAAGATTTACCATGGCCAAAATGCTCATGCTATCAATAAAGCACCAACACCCTTAAATTCCTATATTACAAATGTAATATCATCTAATCAAACTTTAGTTTAAAGTTGAAAGGTAGAAAAAAATAGTCACTTAATCACACAAACCTTGGTCAAAAAAAAATTGCCTAATGAAGCTAATGAAGAAAATTTTGTTGCGGTGAGTACACAAGCAATGTTAATCATCTATTATAATTAGAAGCTAAACTTGCATTCAATCTATACACTCTTAATTTTAACAACAAAAGTGTTAATAATCTATGTGTGAGTGTGTATTTAAAAAAAATTCAGAAGAATTTACCTTGGACTATTAATCTGGCTTACTCTCACTCAAGTAGTCTTCATACATGATTAACACTAATGTTATTTATTTGGCTTACAAATCATAAGGATTTACCTTAGTTTATGTGTGAGTGTGTTCATTTCTTTGGTGTATTCAATCAATACACACTCACACTTAGTAGTCTTCAATTTTTCTTCTACCATAATATCACAAAAATAGTTTTTAATTTACTATTATAAGATATTGAAGCGTGTCTTTGCAAGTTTCAAGTAAGCTTGTTAAAAACTAGTTTAAATATCATTTTAAGTTTCAAATAAGCATGATAGACTAGAATATCATTATCAAATAATTAATCACATTAAATTTTAAATAACACTGTATATAGAAACAAAGAAATTCCTATTTTAATAAAATTATTTGGGGGCTGCCCCTAACAATTTGTGCATGAAGAAAAAATAACAATGACATTAATTTTTGGAGACAATCAAAATAGAACCCATAAACATTGTGCTTTTTTTCTTAAGTTACAGAAGGAGAAAACAATGAGCATACTTTTTTTTCTAAAGTTACAGAAGTAGAAAACAATAAGCATACATTTTGTATTTGAAATCCATAAAACCATAAAAAATTAATCATTAAAAGAACAAAGTTTACACTACCCACATGTTGTTTCACTCATGGTGGAGATTCAAAAAATCATATAAGTGATGTGAAAATAGAAGAAAGAAAAAGAAAAATTGAGGAAAAATAAAAAAAAAACTGATTAATCTTTATAAACCAAACTCTACCAATGGAAATCAAATTGAGAGAGAGAAATGTAATTAATATTCTAAAGGAGAAGAGCATTGATAATCTTACATGGTAACAAGAAGAGGTAGAATTATAAGTTGCTCCTATTTCACTTCTCCTCTCTTCTTCTTCGCAATGATAAAATAATATGGTTTAAGTGCTTGAATGCCTTAGCATTTATATATTTCACGGAAAATAAAATTAAAAAAAAATGAATATAAATATTCAACCATTAATAATTATAAAAATATAAAAGTAAATATAAAATTTAATAAAATTAATAATTATAAAGAGACAAAAATATAAAAGTAAAATAAAATTATAAAAATTTAATAATTTAAATAAAAAAAATGAAATAAATTTTTATTCAACCATTAATGATAGTATTTCATAAATAAATAAATTTATGGTTAATAGTTTATGAAAGTTTTATGGTTATTTTTTGTAATATTAATTATAAATTAATGAAATGAATTTTAGAAATATAAAATTTATTAATGGTTATAAAATTGATTAAAAAAATAATTATATTACTAATAACCATAAAAAATAATAATTGGTAATCAAAATTTAATATTATTTCATTTATTAAAAACATATTATTTAATATAACCATAAATAAATTATATAGATGTATAACCAAAAAAACTTTATAGCATTTCATATTATTTATAATTAATGGATAAATTTATAATATTATTTCATAAAAAAATATAATATTATAATAAAGTATTATATATACATAGGTTATAAATTTTAAAGAATTAAATTTATTTTTTATGAATATAATATGAAATAATTATAATGGCATGAAATTTTATATTATTTGATATAATTTATAATTTATAAAATTCCAAAAATTACTTAAAGTGAGAAGATCATTAAAAATAGTTATATTTTATTATTTTAATAAAAATAAAATATTAAAAGCTAACAGTAAAGATCTTACTCAATTATTTAATTCTTATAAATTTTAGTAGGGGCAAAAAATAAAACTTGAATTCAAATCTACTTAGTGTCAGTTTGGTAGTACTTTTCAAAAGTATTTATAGGGCTAAAAATAATTTTTAGTGTTTTTAAGGCAAAAATATATCATTAGTAATATTTTAAATAGCTCTTTTGAAATTCTAAAAAAAATACTTGAAGTGTTTTTTAATAACCACACAGAGATATATTTTTTAAATGATTAAAATTTTTTTGATGTAATTACAACATCTATGTATTTATCTTTAAATATCAATTTTATTTTATAAATTTTATGAAATATTTGAAATCTTTTTTTATAATTTAAAAATTTTAAATTTTTAGTAGTTAATTTTTTTAAAGATTTTTATAATCATAAAATTTTTGTTTAACTTTAAATAATATAAATATTTACTTGTTTATTTGTTAATTCAGATATTTTCGTAAATATTTTTTATTTAATCATATGATTTATAATTTTAGCTTTTTATTAGTATAAATTTTTATGTATGTTCATTTATTTATTAAAATATATTAAAAAAATTTTATAATTAGAGAATTAATTATTTAATAATTTTTTTTATAGAAAATGTAAATAGCATAATTAAAAATTTTCAGAAAAATATTTTGTATAATTTTTTAAAATGTTATAATCAAATAAATAGTTATTCTAGACTTTAATAATATAAATTTTTATTCGTTTATATATATATTTGAAAGTATTTATCTATAAAATCCTTTTTTTTATAATTATATGAGGAGAAAGTGTATTTCAAGGATTCTTCATCCATAGACAATGACAATCCTTTATTATACAACAATATATCAAATATTAAAACAAATAATATATAAAAAAATATAAATAAATCTATATAGATTAACAACGGAAATAATTCCCAGCCAAATAGCTAGGACAAAATTTCTAGCTAAATGCATATATTTTGTAAAAATTATTATTTAAGGACCAATCACTTACAATTAATATATAATAATAAAAAAAATTTCAGAAAATTATTTAGCAAGGGATTTTGTCTCGAGCTAATAAGCTAGGAAAAATCTATCTCTAAAGTCATTGCTAAAATTGTTTCCATTCATTGCGCCTAAATCTACTATAATCTTAGCTATAGATATTTTTCAAATGAAAAATTTCATTTATAATCTATCACAAATCCATTAGAAATTTGTAATTAAATGTAAAATCAAATATCTCTTGCTATTCCCTAGCTAATCCCTCGCAAAACTAGCTAGGGATTATTTCCATAGCTAAACAGACAATTTTTTGTAGTGTTAT
>JAREIK010001381.1:669823-781865 GCA_029783825.1 Sapria himalayana | reverse complement strand
CTTTTCCTTCTTCTTCTTCTCTTCTTATCCTCCTCCTCCTCTCCTCCTCCTCCTCCTCCTCCTCCTCCTCCTCCTCCTCCTCCTCCTCCTCCTCCTTCTTCTTCTTCTTCTTCTTCTTCTTCTTTGTTTTCCTCCTTATCCTTCTTATTCTTCTCCTTCGACTTTTTTTCCCTCATTCTTCTCCTCCTCTTTCTTCTTCTCCTTCTTTTTCTTCATCTTCTACTTTTTCTCCTTCTTCTTCTCATTCTTCTTTTTTTTTCTTCTACTTCTTCACTATAAGAAAAATTTCAAATAGCTATGGAAAAATCTCTTGCTAAATGGGGTTATTTCATCTCTAAAGTGGATATAACGACACATTAACAATGAAACTTTTCTCAAGCTAAAAGTTCTGGTCGCTAAAAATTAACGAGGGAAAGAGTCCCTAGATAAAAAATTTTAGCGATGAAAAATTCCCTAGCTAAATTAATAATTTTCTTAGCAAATTTTGACCTTAATTTGAAGCTTCGGATAATTCCCTAACTAAATTAGCAAGGGAAAATCTCTATCTAAATTACCATGGGAATAATCCCTAGCTTTTTTTTTTCCAAAACTATATTCACTATTTTATTTTTTTTTTCAAAAAATTTAATTAAATAATTTTATGCTTTTATATTAAATTGAATAAAATAGAAACTATAAATGATAATTTATAATTAACAAAAATTAAAAGTAGTTAATAAATTATTCTGATACAAAATTTTACGTAGTTAAAACAAAAACATAACAAAATTTTATTACATCTTAACATCAATGTATCTAACTACAGTGCATAACATATAATCTATCATTGAAATTGACTTTGCTTGCTCTCCCTCTGCTCCTCCGATCACCATCTTTCTGCGGTGACAAAGTTATCCTAGTCGTGGCGCATCATGTTGAATGAAAAATCCATTCACTTCTACAAGTTTCATATGGGGAACATTACGGTACCATATCTATATGACATTTAAACCAATCAATCAAATCAAAATAAAAAAAAAATAAAAAAATAAAAAAAGTTATTTTTAGATAAATATATAATACTATAGTATGTATGTACATATATACTATAGTTTATATATACATATATACTAGCATTTCACTAGTTACAAATATTATTGTAGTATATGTACATATATACTACAGTACTATATGTAAATTTATACTTAGTATATATCTACATTTATACTATAGTATTATATGTACATATATACTATAGAATTATATGTACTTATATACTAAGTATATATGTATATAGACTACAGTATATATGTAGATATACTTAGTGTATATGTACATATATACTCGGTATATACATACATATATTTAGTATATACGTACTTATAAACTCGGTATATACCTACATATATACCCAGTATATTCATACATATATACTCAGTATATACGTACATATATACTCGGTATATACTTACGTATGTACTATATTATATATGTACATATATACTACAGTATTATATGTGCATATATATAATCACATAGCCTCATATGACATAAAACTATAACAAATTAGTATTATCCCATCTATACTTCACAAAGATGGCACAAAACTTTACTATCAACATTAATAAGAAATGCAAAGATTATTTAAATTTAGGAAAATATCTTTGAAAACTTTTAGAGTAAAACCTGGAAGACAAGCAACGAGCTAGGCTTGGCACATCAAAGTTCATATCTTCCCTCCCAGCAACCAGAACTCTCCCATGGTCCCAAGGCCTATAAGGGTGTTGCCTGCCTAGCACATGACTGAGCTGACAAGCTAAAAAAAGAATTGGCAGATGAAATAGAGACTGATCGTCGGCAGCAATGACCATCAAAAAATCAATAATAAACATGAACATAGAAAAATGGAACACTCCACCATGCTCATGTGCAACACAAGATGAAAATATGTTTTGCATAATAATTTTTGAATAACTGCAATCTATGCAACCCTTGTTTTACATAGTTAAAACAAAAGCATAACAACATCTTATTACATCTTCTTCATCAATATATCTAATGACAGTGCATAAAGTATATTTTATCAGTGAAATTGATGTTGTTTTCTCTCCCCCGGCTCCTCTGATCATCATCTTTCTGCTGCGACAAAGCTGTCCTAGTCATGGGGCATCATGTTTAGTGAAAAATCCTTTCACTTCTACAAGCTTCGTATGGGGAAAATTGTGGTACCATATCTGTACGAAAATTAAACCAGTCAATCAAATCAAATTTAATAAATAAAAAAAGTTATGTTTTGATAAATTTATAATACTGCAGTATATATGTACATATATACTACAATGTATATGTACATATATACTAGCATTTCATTAGTTACATATATTACGGTAGCATATGTACATATATACTACAGTATTATATGTACATATACTATAGTATATATATACATATACTATAGTATATATGTACGTATATATGTAAAATATATGTACGTATATACTATAGTATATATGAATATATATACGCAGTATGTATGCATAATAGATATACTAGCATTTCTCTTATTTGTACATATAAAAGAAACCTTTCATTGAACCGAGAAACTATTTTAGAATGTGACTTCTTCTAAATCTCTCATTAACATCCTATCATGTTAGGAACAACAGAGACTTTCTAATTCAATGATTAAAGAATGCATATTATGTTTTCGTGTAAGCAAATAATGAGCAATGAAATGTAACCCACCATGACCATGATACACAAACTCATAGTGATGATAGGGTAGGAAGAAGTAAAACAACTAGACCACCGCCTTCAATAGTTTCATTTGTTCTTGCAAGAATATTTGGAGTTAAGGCTTCAAAATACATAGTATCTAGAAAGAAAAGAAAAGTATAACCTGCAAAATACACATGCCATAAGTATTTTCTAGAATTATTTTAGAATCATTGTACAAGCAAAAGGAAACAACTCTGCTTTCAAGAAACAAAGAGAATGGATCAGCTTTTTCTGGGTCAATTAGTCCCTACAGCATTAGCTTTGCCTTGCCGGTGTTCTCTTGTGGCATCATCATGCAATCATCAAATTCAAAGAGAATTCAAAAACTAGTCTAATTTCTTAGTGATCAAGGCATCAAATTCACTATGTACATATATACTGCAATATATATGTACATATAATAGTGTAGTTTATATGTAATATATACTACACTATTTTATGTACATATATACTCAGTATATCTACATATATACTCAGTATATATGATATTAAGTATATATGTACATAAATACTACAACATATATGATACTAAGTATATATGTACATATGTACTATAGTATATATGATACTGAGTATATATGTACATATATACTACAATATATACATACATAAATACACACATAAATATAATCACATAGCCTTAAATGACACACAACTATAACAAATTAGTATTGTCCCATTTATACTTCATAAAGATGACACAAAACTTCAAAAACTTATCTCTCTAGTTTATCCAGCCATCTCTCATGTATTGGATTGCAAGAGAAGTGCTGGAGACAACGCATTCACGGGCATTGATTGAATTATTGGTATTAATCATAAAGTTGTTAAGATCATGTCCTGGTAAGAAAGGCTTCGTGTCATGGTCTCCCATTCTATGTATTAGTTGCAGACTAAGTTGTGCCTGGAAAAATGGCTCGTAATAGCCACAGTTCCTCATGTTCAGGCCGTCATCATCCATGAAACTATGAACATACATGAGAAGGAGAACAAGCAAAATGAACACATTTAATTGAATTTCATTAGCAATCGTAATGGCTATTAATATTTCAATAGTTTAATTCCACCGATGACCGATAATAAGCAGTCAGAGATCTGAACAGTGCCAACGCAGATCAGTACGAAATAAGAGGGTCAAGAACAAACCTATGTCTACGTGGGACCAGAATTTTTTCATTCATCTCATAACTTCATAAGATAACGTGCTATTCACAGCACCAGAATAACTATCCAAGCCTTTTAGATACCTATAATAGGCTAAAACTCTACCCAAAATATTTGGGTACACACAAACATATTCACAGTTATATAAAGATAGTAATTATAGACATGAAAAAACACAAATTTAAATTGATAGTCATACAAGTTCAACAAATATCTAAAAGATTCCCATCAATAATATTTAAAGAGATAGAGAGTGCAAAAATAAAATATTACAGTAATAATGAAGATAATAGAAGCTTGGCCTCCTTTTGATCCAGCAGAGATCGGTAAAGATGGGACCCATGCATAGGAAGGACTATGATACTGTCTAAAGGCTTTGAATTAGAATTTTTTCATTCGTCTCATATTAGATGTCCTAAAAATATTCATTATTAGGTTAATCAGCAAAGCAAAGAACAAAACCAGAAAAAAAAATTGATACCTCAAAAAATATCTCATCCTATTTTGCTACAATAAACAAAAATCAAAAATAATTCAGAAATAATTCTGATAAGAAATCATCCTCATAATTAGTTGGTGAATTTTTGCTAGGCTCTCCTGCGAGGTTTTACAGCTGGATCTCGGAATGTTATATGTCACATCAATGCTGCTAATTGTGACATCATATAGGACATCTATTGTTGCATTACATTCTTAATTTCTTTCATCTAATCATTCATTTCTTTAATTTCTTGCATTTCTTCTTTCAAATAAGTAATTTGCTCATCCTTCTCTTCTTTCATTTCCTGCATTTCTTCCTTCAAATGAGTAATCTATGCATCATTCTCTTCTTTCATTTCCTATATTTCTTTTTTAAAATGAGATATCTGCTCATCCTTCACTTTCATTTCGTTCTCTATAACTTCAAAATGTTTATTTCTTTCCATTACTTATTGTTCGACCTCCTCATCCATAATTTCTATGAAAAATAAATTATAAGCATGACTATTATAACAAAATGCCACTCCCTACAAGCTAATGTCATACACTCGCTGCTTCTTATGACCTTTTATGGTCTCCAAATAGATAGGATCATCGTCAATTGGTTAAAGATCCATAGAACCCTAAACTTGTTGAGAAGTAGTTGTCACATGTTTCTCCATTAGTTCCTATGATAAAATAGAGAAAAATACTATTATAGATATACATAAAATAAATGTAATACTTCGCATTCCAAACAACTTTCAAAATTTACTGTAGTACTATAAAATTTTATCAATATAATAGATTCTTACAGTAATCATCTGAGACTTATTGTCAACAAACTGACCATCTGCTTTCTTCATATGCATCTTCCTGAAAATCTCATAAAAATTGGGATCTCGACCCAATTCTCCAGCCTAGTGTATGTATTTATTATGTTATAAAATAACAAATGATAAAAAAATTTAACAAAATTAATAAAACCATGCATAGATTTTATTTATTTAGACTATTAGGATAATCACTAAATATATAAATGGTTAATATTTTAAAATTGTACCAAATCTTGAGCATGCTCAATGCTCGACTTTGGCCCTCCTGTGTGGTGAGACATTCCTGTACCTAGTTCGGCTACCTCAGTTTGTTGATTTTTACTGGAAATCTCTGATTTTTTCTTCATATCTGGCTTCTCCCAATACTTAAGCTGCTCGGGCCTGTCATCCTCGAATATAAAATTAGGACTTTCTTTTATATTCTTCAATTTATGGACAAAATCTGAATATCATTTAGTAGATTTGCTCTCCCACAATGACTTTATCTTTCCATCAAATTTAGGTGCCCATATGCACTGATTCTATATATAGAAAATTCACAAAAGAATTTATATTAATAACAATGACATAATTATTTTCTGCTTGAATAATAACCAACATAATAGTTAACTAATTAGGTAATTAATTTTCAATGCTTTTGTTTCATTATTTTTACCTGAAAGTCATTAAAATTAGATTCTTTTGTTGATTCAGAAACTTTCTTCCACGAGAATGCTTTAGAATCAACCATTTTTTTTAAAGATTTTGTAATTATAGTCGAACACTTGTGAGATGGAATAAAACTGTACAAATAAATAAATAATATTGAAAAAAAGTAAATCATAACTATATATAAAAAACCACTAACGGGAGCATCATAATTTTCTATTCAAGTAATATTTACATATTTCTTATACCTTCCATTCAATCTCAATTACTAACTTAGCACTAAAAACAGAGAAATGCACAACAATTGACAATGTCGATGGTTTTGTAAATGGAGGAACTATCGGTGGAAAATATGGGGTAGAAAATGGTGATGGATCAAAAATATGTGTAGGAAGGATAATGGGTGGTGGGCTTATATTTGATAAAGATGATAGTAAAGGTGTCAATGATGGTGATGGTGATAGAAATGGAGATGGTTATTGTGATGTTGAAGTCTGGATATGGTAGGTATGAGATGATACTGAATTTGCAACATGGTGTAAAATACTAGATAAATTTGGTCAATTACTGCGTCCACGTCCACCTCCAAAATGGCCACGTCCTTTAGGTGCCATCTACTGTACAAAAAATAAAAACATAGAACAAATAATAGAAATATGATGAACAACCATGCATTTTAGAATAAAACACACCAATAGATTTCAACAAAATATAGAAAGTCATTGATAGTTTAATATTATAATAAAATTATAACCATTTAATTATTGGCATCACTATCATCCTCCAATGGATCTTCTGACATTTTGCCTGATTCTAATGGAAGTTCCAACTCATCTTTAGATAGAAATTGATCATCTTCAATTTTTATTAGGTCACCATTTGAGTCACATAAATTTTCTGGATATTCGTCTATATGCATAGGCTCAATGTTTTTTATGTCATCTTCTTGGAATGCCGATGTAATAGCTAAGTTTGTACTTCTTTGTTGAGAGATAAAAAGGGTGGGTGAGGGAGAGATAGAGAGAAAGAAAGGGGGAGAGAGAAAGATAGAGTGAGAGAGATGGAGAGAAAGAGGGGGGGAGAACGAGAAAGAGAGAAAGCAAAAAAGAAAGAGAATAATAAAGAAAATAGCAAGAGAGAGTGTGTGTGTGTGCCACATAAAGAAAAAGAGGGAGAGAGAGTGACACAGAAAGAATGAGAGATGGAAAGAGAGACACACAGAGAATGTAGTGTTAGAATGAGGAATTAAATAAAAGAATAAAATTTTTTTTATATACAAACCTATCATATATTACATCTTTTGTCATACATAAGTTCATATATAAGCCTGAGGCCCAAGGGGTGGGATTAGGTAAGAGTATGACCCTTATTTCAACAGCATAGTATATTTGACCAACAAACACTCTCATGCTATGTGCTTACATATTGTTGATAATATATCTTTTGGCATTTAATTTAAAGTTAGTGCAACAAATTAGTATTATCCCATTTATAATTATATGTTATTATACACATAGTATATGTAGTTATAAATAGTTATATATAGTTAAACATATAGTTATATATATGTATATATATATATATATGTAGTAATATGTAGTTATACATAAATGTATACAAAGTTATATATAAATATATAGATTTACATATATGTATACATATATGTTTACATAGTTAAAATATAGCTATATCTAATTATATAAAGTTTTATAAAGTTATACACATATTTATATATAGTTATACACATATCGTTAAACATAATGTTATATGTTGTTATACATGTAATTATAAATATAGTTATAATTTTATATAGTAAAACTTATATTTATACATGTAGGTATATATATTTTTTCATATAATTTTATATATTTATACTTATAGTTATGTATAGGTATAGATATAGTAAAATACATTTTTATATAATAATATATAAAAATGTATATTAAATATATGTTGTAAATTATATATTTAAATATAGTTATGTATAAAGTTTTTATAGTTATACATACAGTAAGATATAATTATTTATAGTTATAATATATTATACATATAATATATATAGTTATAAATCATTATATATAGTTAAACATTTAGTTATATATATATATATATTCATACAAGTAGTTATATGTAGTTATACATAAAGGTATACAAAGTTATAAACAAATATATAGATTTACATATATGTATACATATATGTATAAATAGTTACAAATATAGTTATATTTAATTATATAAAATTTTATATAGTTATACAAATATTTATATATAGTTATACACATATAGTTTAGTAGCAGCTATAACAAATGAAGGGTTTTAGATTACTACAATCCTTGCAAAATTTTGATTTAATACAAACCATGCTAAATTCTACCTCATTGAAATCTTTATGTCATGATTTTGCAAATTTTAATATCATAATATTGTTATCTATTGAATTCTACTCTAATATGAGTTCGGTTTTAATTTTATAATAATCTGGAACACACAATACTAAAGAAAAATATTACACATTCACATCTTTTAAAACATACAATAAGATATTTAGAAAAACCTTAAAGAACATAATGGGACAAGACATTCAATTATTTTACTACGTGAAAAATCACATTTTAGGTTTCATTTTGCTGAGTGAGAGGAAAAAGTGTTACCTCAAATCAAAGGCTCCTGCATAGAAGAGTAGGCATTAAACAATAAATATATAAATAACTTTAAGAGATAGCACACTTTTCGGTGATTTGAAATCTATTAAACATTAAAAAAATTAATCATTAAAAAAACATCACACTTTTATAAATATACAAGTGTTTAGATATAATGTTGTGTTTAAAATATTCTTATAAATGTTACATATATATAATTATATATGTAACACTTTTATAAATATTATATAGTATATATATCACATTTATATAAACATTATAAATATTTTATATTAATATAAAAATTTTATATGTTATATAATAGTTTACAAATAAGTATAAACATTTTATATGTTATATAAATGCTATATAAAAAAATATAAAAATGGATAGTTTTACGTAAATGTTGTATAAATAATTATAAACATTTATACATATGTATAAATATTTATATATAACATTATATGTTTATATAAACATATCAATGTTTATATATAATATAATACGTTTATATATTTTAGAGTATAGACATTTATATATAATGTCATATGATTATATAAATTTATAAAAGTGTATAAATAATGTTATATGTTTATAATATTTTTGGAGACAATAAAAACAAAACCCATAAACATTGATTTTGTTTTTTCTTAAGTTACATGTTTATTGGGCAAGTTGCTAATATATTACTTAATCTTCATATTAATTTCACTAATTATGCTACTTGTACACATTGGCACTCCATCAAATCCACTCGTGTTCTTTTCTTTCTAGATACACCAGATGACTACATGCAGAATAATGCATCTGAGCCACTTGTGTATTCTATTTTTGGAGTTATCATTACTCTATTGTTGTATCCTCTTTCTATGAGTGTAGTTTCTATTATGGATTGCATGGAGGTCTCCATATGAGCCCATATTTTGATGCCACCTTCCATTGTTAGAGTAGATCATCCAGACTTTCTATGTTAGATATTAATGTTACAAAATAACTCAAAAAGCCATGACTTTTATGACTTGTGAGACCAATTTGATGCCCTTTTTTTGTATATTTTGGTCTACTTGAATTGCATTGGATAATGCTCTCCAAATGAATTTACACATTTTTTGCACCGTCCCACTCGACCAAATTAATTAATAGATTGGTTGTGGTCTTTTTTTTTTATTTATTATCTCATTTTTTACTAATTTAATTATAAATGCACGATCAGCCGTGAGGATCCATATCCAATCCTTTTTAGTGAGCTTTGAGTGCAATTACATCTGCTCCCTTTGAGCTAACATTTGCTTTCGTATTTGTAAGAATTTTCCCTTTTTCCTTATTTTATTGGTGTTGTTATCAATACCATATTTTGCTCTCATGAAGTTTACCCATAATCTTTTATTTTCTTTAAGTCTCCACCACATTTTACATAACCAAGAGATATCCAGTCTTTATACTTACGAGTCCTATATCAGCCTCCTCTTTTGGGAGGCATAAGTCTTCTAATTTCTTATAGTGAATCTCTGGTTTAGAGTCTTTCTTATCCCATAGAAAATTAGCTAATTTTTTTTCTAGCTGTTTTATCATTGTTTTTGGAGGTTGTATAGCCATAAAGTTAAGCATTAAAGTACTTTGCAGAACATGCTTGAAAAGAGTAATTCTTTCCCTCATATTTAGGAGATCTTCCTTCTAGCCTGCTATCATTTTTCTTAATTTTTTGATAAGGAAGTTCAGGTGCCGCACCATTAGCCTTCCTTGACGTAATGGGCTTCCCAAATATATAAGGGTTCCTTATGTTGAGCAAAACCAGTGATTCTTTTTATTATTTGAGATGTCCTTACCAGTGTATTCGAAGAAATTATAAACAGATATTTTCTTTTATTCAATACATGTCTAGTTTCATCCTCCAATGCTTGGTAGCTCCATCATGTTTTCCAATGAATTTTTGCTACAATTTGTAAAAACAATTGTGTCATCTGCATATGCAAGGAAAGATATTAAAAGAGTATTACTCAAATGGTGGAAAGCTAGAATTTTGGCAATTGCATTTTTTTTATGTTTACAATCAGTAGCTCTAAGTATATGTTAAAGAGAGAAGGCTAGAGTGGATCTCCTTGCCTTAGCCCTTTTACCATTTTAAATTCCTCACAAATCTCTCCGTTTATGAGGATATTAACCTATACACTTGACACACACTTGTAGACTAAATCAATCCAAAATTCAGCAAAGCCCATCATTCTCATTGTGAAGCAAAGGATGCCCCATTCTACTCTATCAAAATATTTAGAAAGATCTAATTTAAAGATCACATTATGTCCTCTAGTCTTGGTTCTCAACCCTATCATCATTTCATCTAAAAGACTTATATTCTCAATCATTAATCTTTATTTCATAAATCACATAGATTTTTTAATATAATTCTAGGCAAGATATTACTCAACCAATTTCGAAGTAATTATTTTAGGATTTTATAGACATTATTACATAAGTTGATTGACTTATAATCCTTACTATTTTGAAAAAAATTTATTTTTGGAATGAGTACAATATATAAAATAGCCCATGCCTTTTTGAAATATGCTCTATTGAATACCCAAATAATGGAATTCATAAGATTTTCGTTGATAATAGGCCAATAAGCTTGAAAGAAACCATTTTTGATTCCATCCAATCCCTCTATACTTTTCTTATTCATGCTAAAGATTGCTGATTTCATCTCCTCTTTAGTAGGAATGGCTGTAAATTTATTGTTGTATTCTTCTTTTCTACTTATTTTTTTTTTCTTTTTCTTCATCCTCATCCTCTTTCTCTTCCTATTCTACTTCTTTTTTATCTTCTTCTTCTTCTTCTTCTTCTTCCTATTCCTATACATCTTCTAATTATTGTTCTTATTCTTCCTTCTTCTTCTTCTTCTTCTTCTTCTTCTTTTTCTTCTACTTCCTCTTCCTTTTCTTCTTTTTATTCTTTTTATTCATCATCATCATTTTCTTCTTCATCTTTTCCTTCTTCTTTTTTTTTATTTTTATCTATCTTCTTCTCCTTTTTCTTCTTCTTGCACTTTTTATTCTTCTTCTACTTCTCCTACTCCTTCTCTTTTCCTTCTTCTTCTTCTTCTTCTTGTACTTCTCCTTCTCCATCTCATTCTCCTTCCCCTTCTTCTTATTCATTTTCTTATTCATCTTATTCTCCGTCACCCTCTCCATCAACTTCTTCATTTTCTTCTTCTCCTTCTCCTTTTGCTGTTTCATTTTCTTTCACCTCTACTTCTTATTCTCCTAATCCTTCTATATTTTCTTATTATTGTTATTCTTCTTCTTCTTCATCTCCATCTCCTTCTGGTTCTTCTTCTTCTTCTTCTTCTTCTTCTTCTTCTTCTAGTTCTTCTTATTCTTCTTCTTATTTTTTTTCTTCTTCTTATTATTGTTACTCTTCCACTTCTTATTGTTCTTCTTATTCCTTTTCCACTTCTTCTTCTTCCTCTTTCTCTTCTTCTTTTTCATTTTTTCTTCTTCCTCTTTCTCATCATCGTCATCATCATCATCTTCTTCTAATTTTTCTTGTTCTTCTTCTTCTTCTTCTTCTTCTTCTTCTTCTTCTTCTTTTTTTTTTTATAAATTTTTGTTTATTAATTTAACCCTCTCTTTTGGCGGAGGAATACCATTTGTACAAACTAAATCTACCCTTTCCCCTCTTACACCCTTTCCTATCCTTTTTTTTCAAATAAAGAATCCAAATCTATTTTATTTTTCTATTCTTGCTTTCGAGTAAGCTGTTTTTTGAAGAACTTTGATGCTCTGTTTCTCTGGTGAAGCCTTCTTTTAATTTCTTTACTTGACTTTGGGAGCTCAGCCTTTGAATCGTTCTTGATCCCACCCATGTTTTCACACCTTGTGCTAACTTGAAAGTACTGTCAATGGCAAGTGTTCAGGGCCTTTGAGAGGCTCACTAAAGCTTCCACTTTAGCTTAATATTAGAGCTTTAACAGAGTCATGTGGTATTCTGTTCCATCACGAGACATTTCAGCAGCCTTATTCTAGCCATATTCCAGCAGCTTTTTTGGCAGCCTTATTCAGCAGCTTTTTCGTTCAGCAGCTTTTTCGGCAACCTATTTTGCATCAGTTTCAGCATCCAGCAGCCTTCATTCCCCCTCAGTCCAGCTGCTTCATTCCAGCCATACAGGTGCAGCTTTAACATCAGTACAGCAGCATATCCGCGCAGCAGCTTTCACAACCTCTTTCACACCAACCCATCAGCTTTCCCAGCAGCTTTCACTCTGACAGACTCTAACTATTTCTATATACTTTTGAAATGCTTTAAATTAACACATACTTCATAACACATCCACTTGTGTTTCAGACCACACCATATTCACACATTATAACACATCCATCCTAGCATTTAAATAACTAAAATTAATACAGACTCAGAAGATTGACACAAAAACTTGAGCATTGCCGGATCCATCTACTTTCCTGACCCTGCTGCTAAGAAAAACAGCAGTACAAAATACAAACTACAAGAAAAATACCAATTCAGATTAGTTTACTGTAGAGACAGATCCTTCGTGCTGAAACCTGTACCCCATCATAAGCATAAATAAAGCATTAAACATACAATAAACAAAGAAATAAAGCAAATGAGGTTTAGACTGCATGTGCCAACAAATCTTGCCCCCCAATAAATGAAGCTTTGAATGAGCTGCGCTGCTAAGAAAGACAAATACATCTATACCATATTCCCCAAGAGAACCCCATTTTTACCGTTAACCTTTCCTCTTATGTTATACCTATATAATCTATTAATATTTAACTGCCTCTCACTTTCTACTCTTGCTAACTCTTACATAGGGAATTGCATTCTTGTCTAGTTCCACTAGGCCTTTTATTTTTATCGGCAGAGTAACCTCATCATATTCTGCTTCTCCTTTTTGCGAACCTAGCCTTGCAAGATTGTCTGCCGGGGTGTTTAGCTCTCTATATATATGTAATATTGATGCATTCAGTTCTTCTATGAGATTCAAAATAATTTCTAATTCCTCTTCATGTTTCCAAAGAGATATTTTCTTTGTTACTAAATTGACTAATAACAATGAATCTACATGTATTTGAATATTCTTATAGTCTAATTTTTTACAAACAGTTAAACCTAAATTTAATGCCCTAATTTCTGAATGTAGAGCCGAGGCTACTACACTAACTATAGTAAAAGCTTTCATAACTGTCCCTGTAGAATCTCTTATTAAACCACCTCCTCCCGCTATACTTGTGTCCCTATTAAAGCTTCCATCCGTATTTAAGGAGAGTTTTCCTTCCGGGGGTTTGTGCCAAGAGATACTTTTCGCCCAATATTGTTTATTTATTTTTATATTTAGGAACCATTCCCATTCAGCTTTCTTTTCTTTGTCTATTTTATTTAAAATTAGAGGGTTAAAATTTGAAATGTTATTTATTTCCTGCCTGATTTCTTGTGATATTGCATTCGTGTCCATTTTCTTTCCTTCAAACCTACTCCTATTTCGAGCCTTCCATATACACCATATTATTACATGTGGTAAGTACATATTAAGCCAGATTCTAGTAGGATTAGTAGAGATTACTTTTTCCCATGTTTTAATTCGTTCAATTATACCATCTTCTCTTTTAATGATTTGCTTTGTTTCATCAAATTTCTTCCAGACCTGTATGGCGATTTTACCTTTCGAAAATAGGTGATCCATAGATTCTTCTTCCTCTAAGCAGCATTCACATCTAGACACCAATTTAATGCCTTTTCTTTGAACATTAGTATCCACAGGTATTGCATTTGTAGTTACTTTCCATGCTAGTGAGCACATTTTCTGTGGTATACCTTCCCTCCAGACCCATTTAGATAAAGAATGAACAGGCTTTTTTTTCCTAAGTAATTCCTTTACCGATTTGAGTGTAAAATTACCTTGTGGTGTTAGGATCCATTTCCAACCACTCTTTTTTAATATTGAGTGGGATTCTACTTTTTCCTTTTGTTTTTCCAAGGCTTTCCAATTATTTGAAACTTTCTTAGGCCGCTTTTCTAAATATCTTGCCCTCATATATTTTGCCCAAAGACTGTCATTTTCCTTTAACCTCCACCATCCTTTGCAGTCCCAAGCGGTGGCCATATATTGTAGAGAGATTATTCCTAAACATGCCTCTGCTTTTGGATAACAAATATCTCCCCAGTTTTTCCAATGAGTTTTATTCTTCCCTTCTTTTTTACCCCATAGAAAATTTACCATCTCCATTTTTATTTTATTTGTGAATTTCTTCGGAGGGTGTATTACGGATAGGATATGAACCAGCGTGCTTTGAAGCACGTGCGAAATTAATGTAACCCGTCCCCCAAATCCTAGTAAATCTTCTTTCCAACCTGCTATTTTCTTTCGTATTTTTTCTGGCAACGGTGCTAAATATTCCTCTCTCAATTTTCCTTCAAATATTGGGCAGCCTAAATAAATTAAAACTCCCTTATTTTGAGTGAAACCAGTTAAATTTTTAGTTTTGTTTATATCTCTCTCCAAAATTTTTTTTCCCAGTATAAACTGGCACTTCTTTTTATTTACCACCTAACCTATTTCTAATTCAAATAGTTGTAATAATTCTATAAGGTTTATTATAGATCTTTTACTTGTATTTGTGAAAATTATTAAATCATCAACATAGGCCAAACAACCTATTCTCGGAGTGTTTTTAGGTTGTCTAAAAGGTAAAATTTTCCCTTCCGACATTCTTTTGTTTAATTAAGAATAAACAATTCTAGATATATATCAAATAGTAAGGGGGATAAGGGGTCTCCCTGCCTTAGACTTCTTTTTGGTTTAAATTCTTCACTTATATTTCCATTTATAATAATTCTAACCCAAACATTCGAAACACATCTATAAATTAAATCTATACATAATTCGGAGAAACCATATTTTCTCAGTACAAAGCAAAGTACATCTCATTCAACCCTGTCAAATGCTTTGGACAAATCCAGCTTGATTGCTAGATTATGCCCTCTTGTTTTAGCTGAAATGTTTTTCAACATTTCTGATGCTAACCTAATATTTTCAATCATCAGTCTATTTTTAACAAAACTCGTTTGCTCTTGTGAGATTATTAATGGCAGAATATTACTTAACCTGTTCTGAATTATTTTGGCTAAAATCTTATAAATCATATTACACAAGCTTATTGGCCTGAAATCCTCACATATTTGAGGGGCGTCTTTTTTCGGAATAAGAACTATGTATGAGTTTGCCCAGGCTTTAGGGATATTTGCACCGACGAAAAAGCTAGCGATTGCTAAAACTAGATCATGTTTAATAATAGTCCAATTTAACTGATAAAATAGTTATTCCAGCCGTCTGGGCCTGCTGCACTATCTTTATCAAGATTAAAAACCGCATTTTTTACCTCTTCCTCCTCTGGTATATTTTCCATCATTTGATTCTGATCTTGTGTAATAGAAGCCCTGATCTCATGTATTAAGGAGTTCCCTTCGTGAGACACATGCCCACATAAGTGTGATTTAAAAAAATCCTCAAAGAGAGTTCCAATTTGCTTGTCTTCTTCTATCCATTTTCCTTCCGTGTTTTTTATAGCTTTAATTCTATTTTTCTGAGTTTTTATTTTACTCATATTATGAAAGAATTTAGTGTTTCTATCGCCTTCTTTTAGCCATTTAATTTTTGCTCGTTGTTTCCAATATACCTCCATATGTAATTTTAAGCTTAATTCAGCTTTAGCCTTATTTAATTCTTGTCTAATCTTATCATCATTTTTATTATCATATTCAATTTCTAATTTTTCTACCTTCTCTTCTACTTGTTTTATTTTCAGATTTATATTTCCAAAAACTTCCTTATTCCATGATTTTAAATGTTTTTTAAGTCTATTTAACTTGAACATTAGAACCTGCATCGGTTTACCCTGTGCTAGTTCTAACCAAGATTCTTTCACCAATTTTTCAAATTCAGGATGCTTTCCCCACATATTTTGAAATTTAAAGCTTCCTATGCTCCTTTTATTATGATGAGTAGTTATAAGAAGTGGAGAATGATCTGAACAGGTTCTGCTTAAATGCCTGAGCGATGTAGACCCGTGCGAGGCTGCCCACTTAGCATTACACATTACCCTATCCAGTCTGGCCCAAATTGCCCTTCTTTTACTCCAGTTGTTACACCATGTGTAATTTGAGCCCGTATAAGCTATCTCCATAAGACTTGATTTAGAGATCGCCTCATTAAATTGAGACATTGCTATTGTGTTCGGAGTTTTTCCTCCCTTCTTCTCTAAAGAACTTCTAATTACATTAAAATTTCCTCCTATTAACCAAGGAGTATTTTTTGATGCTATATCCCGCATTTCCTCCCATAAAACCAACCTAGCTTTTTTATCATTTTTAGCATATACCACCGATATTATATCTTCTGTGTTTTTATTCATTTTAAAGTGTATTATTTGTTCTGTGTCTTTTAATATTTCAATGTCTAGATTATTATGCCACATTAACCAGAGTTTACTATTTAAATTAGAAAATGAATTATTAAACTCTAATATTCTACTATATTTTATTATTTGATCCTACTGTGTCATAGGTTCTGCTATAGCTACTAAAGCAATTTTATATGTTTTAACCAAGTTTTTAAGCCTATTTATCGAAGGGTTATTTGCCACCCCTCTAATATTCCAATACATTTATCTATCCATTAAAACCTAATTTGGATTGTAATCTAGTTATGCATTTTGAATCATATTTTTTATCTTTCCTCATATTTCTCGCACTCTTGGGAGGAATAGATTGAGATAATACATTATATTTTTCTAGTTTACCGAGTTGCATAACCATTCTCTTTATGGCTTCCATAGATTGAAATTTATTTAAATTTTCACCAATTTTATCGTACATTTCTAAATCATCCTTCGCTTCTCCTAAATAACTTTCTTTCTTAACTTCATCTATACCTAATTGAGGACAACTAAACACCTCCGAATCTTCATCCGGAAAGTCTAGGAGATCCTCCTCTATCCAGTTATAATCTTCTATTTTTTCCTTTAACACCCTTCTATGTTTATTTTTCCTAGCACTTTTTCTTCTAAATTTCACCACCTCGCATCTCTCTTCCTTATTCTCTTCATTACTACCCTCAATGCTTACCTCCCTAATGCTTCCATCTCCCTTCTCCTCCAAGAAAAAACTCTCATTCTCTCTATTACACACCTCTTCTTCATCCCCTAAACCTAGAGGTTTCGGGGCCACATCCACCTTCCTTATCCATGTTTCTACTTTTCTTATTGCAGCTACTTGCCCTTTCACCTTTCCTGACAGCTCTGTACCTATTTTACATTCAGATTTATCGTGCCCAAGCCTATTACAGATTAAGCAATATGAGGGCATGTTTTCGAGTATGACATTTTGCCAATAGCCATTGTTTTGCCCATCTTCTCCCTCTCCTATCCAAATTTCTTTAGGCAGAGGAGTAAAGAGATTACACTCTACACGTACTCGAGCCTTACTAGGCCGAGTTAATGTCACAGTGGCCTCATCCCGAAGCAAAGGTTTGCCCAAACAAGAGGATATCGCATAGAGAGGATTAGCATTAAATAGGTATATAGGGAGGTTCGGCAAAGAAAACCAAGCCGGAGCAACTGGCACCTCCACCTTTGGACTGAAGTCCTTCGTCCATTTCAGCACGCTCATGAGGAAACCACTTACTTGCCATGCTCCACGGTGCCATATGCGATAATAATCATCAACTGAAAAGCACTGGATAAACACATGTTTCGCGTCATATTCGGCCAGCTTTACCCTTCCCATGAGCTTCAGAGAGGAGAAGAACTGTTGTATATCGCTCGGGCGAGGCCTACCGTGGGAGAATTTGCCGATAAGCATGTATTGATAAGGCTCCTTGAACTTCTGTAACTCGTCGGCTGAAAAAATGATAACGGGGTTCCCGTTTTTTGCTCCAAAAATGCGTGAGTATGGTGCGGGCTCCTTAGTTATCGAGGCAAATGATTTATTCATTGTGAATAAATCATTTTGCTCCATTTTGCACTTGAAAGGAGCTTGATTCGAGCTCGAATGGCAGTTTTCTCTCTCTAGAAATAGGGATTTTCTTTCTCTACGGGTTGAGAGCTTCTTCTTCCGCGCGAGAGTTGCTGTTTTTCGTCTTCTTCTTCTTCTTCTTCTTTTCCTTCTTCTTTTGCTTTCTCCTCCTCCTCCTTCTTCTTATTCTTCTTATTCTCCTCCTTCTTATTCTGCTTTTTCTTTTTCTCTTCTCCTTCTTCTTCTCCTTCTTTTTCTTCATCTTTTTCTTATCCTTCTTATTTTTCTTCTACTTATTGGCCTTATTAATCTTTTTATTCTTCTCATTCTGCTTCATTTTCTTCCTCTTCTTTCTCTTCCTATTCTTTTTTTTTTCTTTTTCTTCTTTTTCTTCTTCTTCTTAGTCTTCCTCGCACTCTTTTTCATCATCATCATCTTCTTTTTCTTCCTCTTCTTCCTCTTCCTATTCATCTTCTTCTTACTATTCCTTTTTCAATTCTTTTTCTTCTTCTCATTCTTGTTCTTACTATTCCTCTTCCTCTTCTTTTTCATCATCATCATCATTATCATCTTCTTCTTCTTACTCTTCCTTTTCCTATTTAGCTTTCTCTTCCTCTTCCTCTTCTTCTTCTTTTTATTCATCACCTTTTTCTTCCTATTCTACTTCCTCTTCCTCTTTCAATTTTTTTTCTTCTTCATCTTCTTTTTCTTCTTTGACTACTAGTACTACTTCTTCTTCTCATACTTATCATTTTTCTACTTTTTCTTCTCCTTCTTTATCATTTTATCTATCTACGTCTCCTTTTCCTTCTCCTTTTTTCTTCTCTTCTTCTTCTTATTCTTCTTCTTATTCTTCTTCCACTTCTTCTCCATTTGCATATTCTTGTTCTTCATCATCTTATTCTTATCCTTCAACTTTTACTACTACTTTTTTTCATCTTCTTATCCTTCTTCATTTTCTTCTTCTGATCCTTCTTCATTTTCTTTTTCTTTTCCTTCTTCTTCTGCTTCTTATTCTCTATCTTATTTTGATTCTTCATATTGCTCTTCTTATACTTCTTCTTATTGATCTTCTTTTTCTTTTTCTTTTTCTTTTTCTTCTTCCTCTACTTCTTCCTCTTCCTCTTCTTCTTCTTTACTTTTTTTTAGTTTTAATCCTACTCTTCCACTTATTTTTCTTCTTTTTCTTCAACTTTTTATTTCACTTGTACTTCTTTTTATTCTTCTTATTCCTCTTCCTTTTCATCTATTTATTCCTCTTCCTCTACATCTTTTTATTCCACTTCCTTGTCTTATTATTCTTCTTCCATTTCCTCTTCCTCTTCTTATTTTTCTTCTTCCACTTCCTCTCCTTCTCTTCTTATTATTCTTCTACGAACTATTTCTCTTATTATTTTTAATCTTAATCTTTTTCTTCCTATTCTTCTTCTACTTCTTTTTCTTCTAATCCTTTCTTTTATCCTTCTCCTTCTTCTTATTCTTCTACTTCTTCTTTTCCATCTTTTTCTCCTCCTCCTCCGCCTTCTTCTCCTTTTTCTTCTTCCCCTTCTTCTCCTTTGTCTTTTTTCAGCTTCTTTTCCTTCTTCTTCTTCTCCACTTCTCCTCCCCCTCCTCCTTTTTTTTCTCCTTCTTCTTCTACTTTTCTTCTTCTTCTTCTCCTCCTCCTCATTCTTTTTCTTCTTCTCCTTTTGTTTATTATTCTTTTCCTTCTCCTTCTTCTTTTTCATATTAGAAAAGGATACAAGCTATTCGACCCGATAAGCAAGAAGATACTAGTGAGCCGTGATGTACGAGTTCATGAAGCAAATGAATGGGATTGGAATAAAGCAACAAAGGATATCATCGAAGTTGGAGAATCATCAACTGCTATGCCAACAACTATACCAGAAAATTTTGAAACCATTAATAATAAAGATGAACCGTGACAACCCAAAATGCGAAGCTTACAATATTTGTATGATTCTACAAATGAAATACACCTTGTATGTCTTTTGGTGGATTCCGAGAATTTATGTTTTGAACAGGCGGTGCAAGACAAGAAGTAGAAAACTTCCATGGACGAGGAGATTAAAATAATAGATCACAACAACATATGGGAGTTAGCAGAATTACCGAAAGGAACTCAGTCCATTGATGTCAAGTGAGTATTTAAGAGAAAGATGAATGCTCAATGGGAGATAGAATGGTATAAGGTGAGACTTATAGCAAAGGGTTACAAGCAAAAGGTGGGAATCGACTATGACGAGGTGTTTGCTCCCGTTGCAAGAATGGAGACAATCAGATTGCTCATTTCACAAGAGGCTCAATTCAAATGGCTGATATTACAAATGGATGTCAAGTCGGCATTCCTGAATGGTGGTATGCTTGAAGAAGAAATTTATATTAAAAACCCACCCATGTACATGAAAATCGGAGAAGAAAAGAATGTGTTGAAATTGAAGAAGGCACTTTATGGGTTGAAGCAAGCATCAAGGGCATGGAATACTCGTATCGATACATATTTCAAAGAGAACGAGTTCGAGCAATGTCCCTATGAACATGCCCTTTATGTGAAGAAGAGTGGAAGTAATATGTTACTTGTTACTCTTTATGTTGATGATCTCATTTTTTTGGGCAATAATAATGAAATGATACAAAAGTTCAAGAGTACTATGACATGTGAATTCGAAATGACAGATTTGGGCTTGATGAAGTTTTTCCTTGGTGTGGAGGTAAAACAAGGAAAGATGGGTATCTTTGTATCCCAGGAGGCATAAACAAAGGAGATTTTGAAGAAGTACAGGATGGAGTTTTGCAATCCATTTTCAACACCAATGCAACCAGGTGCAAAACTCTCTAAGTTTGATGGAAGAGAATGAGTCGATGCAAGCAAATACTGGAGTCTAGTAGGAAGCCTTCGCTATCTCACATGCACTGGGCCAGACCTTGCATTAAGTGTCGGCATTGTAAGTCGGTTCATGGGGGAGCCAGTCTATTCATATTGGAAGGCATTAAAGCGAATCCTATGGTACATCAAAGGAACAATGTCACTCAAGTTATTCTATATAAATACTGCATATTACAAGTTGCTCGGGTACTCCGACAGTGATTAGTGCAGAGACGTGGACGATCGCAAAAGCACATCGGGTTATGTATTTTTTATGGGTGACATGGCAATTACCTGGCTTTCAAATAAGCAACCAATCATGACACTCTCAACATGTGAAGCTGAATATGTGGCAGCATCTTTGTGTGTGCGTCATGTGATATGGCTCAAAAAATTTTTGGGCAAGATGGAGCAACAATAACTCAGTGCAACTAAGATATGAGTTGACAATAAATCAGTAATTGAATTGAGCAAGCACTCGGTGAATCATGAGAGAAGCAAGCATATTGACGTTCGCTTTCACTTCATCCAAGATCAAGTGAAGGAAGAAAATATAGAATTAGTATACATGGAAATTCAGGACCAGGTTCCAGATATCTTCACCAAACTACTACCTACGATACTACTCGAAAATTGGAAAAGATTCCTCGGCATGAAAGATGGCAGAAGCATTTAAGTTTATGGGGGAGTCAAGTTAAATAAATATTAAATGTCCGTTTTTAATGCGGAAGGTGAAATATCAAAAGTCAGCAATTACTCTTATGGGTGATAATGATTTTTAATTTTTAGTTTTATGAGGGCAAATTATAGCCTATAAATAAATCATTGTATTGCTTGTAAAAAAATAAAATAAAAAACCTCTCTTTAGAAATAATTCTTCTCAATTATAGTTTGCAGCAAGCAATTTTTTTTTACCAATTTAATTAGTCAATGTTAGTTGATATAATTATTTTTGAGAAATGATAATTCTTTTTAGTTAGTATAGATATTGTTAGTTTGATAATTTTTTTTTTAAATTCAATAGTTTTTCTTGTTATCTTGTTTGAATTATTGATATATCATATTTTGTCTTTTCCTTTTCTATCTTTTATATTTTTAACATATATTTTATGAGTAGAAGTTTTGGCACCAAGTTAATCTTTTTAGACCCAAAAATTGAGAGAATCAAAATAATTATTTCAAAACAAAGAGTTGATAAAGAGCCTATTGAAGAGATTGGAAGCAAGATAGAGCCCCAAGATCATGATGGAAAAGCTATCCAATAGTCTATCCTTCATCACAAATTAAGAGATTATTAGCACTAGTGATGATGAATAGATATTTGGGTATTTAGATGCAATTTGTAGAAATAATTTATTTTGAGTTGAAGCCAAGTCTAATAGAATGATTTTATAGTACTAATATAATGGGAGGATACCAAAGGATACAAATAGACAAGTCATGTTTTTGAAGCTGTGTGACATTGTAATGATAAATTGAAGTTAGTCTTGATGCAATGGAATTACTTATATTTTTATTATCATTAAGTAACAAGGCACCAAGTTAGTTCCAACACTTATCTCATGGCTCCATGGAGAGTTGAGATGAACTTATGTAGGTCTTTCTTAACTATATATTTTCCACCTCAAAATACTTCTTAATTATAGAGTGAGATAAGCTAGTTTTGCCAGGATGAGTCAGAAATTTTATATGATGCTTCGGACCATTTAAGTAATTATATAGAAGATGCACTCAACAAGATGAGTTAGAAATTTGAGTTTTGGTTCCAATCCTAAATTTTTTACAATGGGCTAAATTATATGAGGAGGTGTATAATTGATGTGGCTATGTGCGACTCAATTATGAATAAATTGATGATGGAGGCATATTATTTGTTTGAGGAGTTAGCAAAAAATAACTAATAAACTTTAACTAATCATTCATTTGGAAGAAGATGAACTAGAGTATTGGTGTTGGACCGATTCACCACAATTGAAGTAAAAAGGGAGGCTTTCCTAAGCAAGCTTTAAACCCAAGAGGAAAAAGGAAGAACGACATGAGAAGTTGTTTTGCAACACTATGAAATGGAAAATATAGTTCTTATTTATCAAATGGGAGAGGATAATGAATTTCAAAGAAAATGATAATTATTTTAACACAATAATAATGTTCTAATGAATTATCATACGAATATGAGAAATCAATAAAATATTTCATATGGAGGTTATGTGAGTAAACTATAGAATATTGGACAAGCTCATAGAAACTTTGAAAATAATTTGGTGGGCTACAATAATCAATGGGGATTAAACTCGAATTATCAACCTACAAGAATAAAATAAAAGGAGATGATATAAGATAATATGAATGCTATATTATTAGAACTAAGAAAGAAAAATAATTAGCAAGATACTTAGTTTGAGAGGCTTAAATCAGATGAGTTTGACTGAAATTATAGAGAATTAAATTGGATAATTAGTATTATCAACATAGAAAAAATGAGTTATTGAATTAACAAGTGATAGTAAGGCAAACCCAAATAAGTGCTTATAAATATTGTTTCAATGTGAAATGGAGTTATCAGGGCAACAAATAGAGCAAAATGATTCTGAAAGTTTGAAGCTAATAGTATTATGACTTTAATGAAAGTCATAGCTCCCACTACAAATTTTTCCATTTATGAAGACTTAGGCACTATTCCAACTTACAAAACCATGACTCTAGTGGAAGTATAAGCCCAACTCTTACTCCTAGTTGTGAATGAAGGAAGCAAAGAAATAATTAGCAAATGAAAGCTACACAAGGCTATAGTGAGAAATAAATGAATTAAAATAAAGCAAAAGATAGCTTTCTAATGAATCTTCTATTTCTATAATATTTTAGGAAGGGAAGAAATAATTGAATGAATAGTTTGAATAAATTTTTAATATTTTTTGGAAACTAGAAGCAATTATATCATTTGTTGAATCTCTAGCTCAAATATGACATAGAAGTGTAGGGTAATTATTTAATGAATACTTCTAAGGAAATTTAAGATCCTAGAAGTTTTATTATACCTTGTATAATAGAATATCATATAATTTGGAAGGTATTATATGACTTGAGATTAATTGTTAATTTGATGTCTTTGTCAATGGTATAAAGGTTAAGTCTCAAAAAAAATTATTGTAACCTCTCACTCACTCCAAATGGATGATTGGATATTTAATCACATAGATGATATTATCAAAGATGCTTTGGTTAAGGTAGGCATCTTTGTTTTTTTAGTAAATTTTATTGTATTGGAGTGGCGAAAGATTATTATGCACCATTGATTTTGGGTGGCCATTTTAGACATATCCTAATTGACATCAAGAAGGGGATGTTCACTCTTTATATTGATGAAAAGCAAGTAAGGTTTGATCTTTACAAATATTGATGGAGTCTAGTTGATGATGATATGGGGTATTGGAGATTATATAATCTCCTTCATATGGCAATGCAGTAAAATGTTGATTTTTGATGGAAAAATTTTGTTGATGAATACTTTTTGGATAAATATGAGGGAAATGACTTGAAA
Organism: Sapria himalayana; assembly: GCA_029783825.1. Lineage (NCBI taxonomy): Eukaryota > Viridiplantae > Streptophyta > Magnoliopsida > Malpighiales > Rafflesiaceae > Sapria > Sapria himalayana. The sequence continues at coordinate 756,926 of JAREIK010001381.1, read as the reverse complement.
GAATAACTTTGAAGTTGTGATAGTTGACTACTATTAGGTAGCAATATTCTTTAAAGTTGTCACTTTAGAGGAATCTGATATAGACAACTTCAAGGAAACTAAGAAAACAAGTGAAGAAGACAAGATTGAGATAGAATTTTGAAGGATCTGATCAATGTTAAAACCATAGTCATGCACAATGTTGTAACTTTGGTATTACAGAATAAAATTGCTCATCAAAATGTAATAATAAAGTTGCAATGATTCTTAGCCCCACAATTTTGGAGATACATAAAGAAATGAACCAATAGAAGTTGAATGATAATGCCATGATCATGCATTCTATCACACCTTTGGAGTTACAATAAGAAATGGACTAGGAGATGTTGAAAGATTAAGCTGTGGCTATGATTAATGCCATGAATTTGGGGATGCATGAAGGAAAGGGCCAAGCTAGAAATGAAGAAGATATTGTGGCATTTCTCAAAGTTATGGCATCCAAGAAAAGAAGGGTCAAATAAAGAAGTGCAGTTGATATAAGATAGATGGAAAAAATAAAAAAGAATGAAGTAAAGTAGTACACTAAAAGCTTACATGGATGGTAGATATCACCAATGGAGGTGAGATGGCATTGATGGTCTAGCTATTCATATTAAACATAACACTACTTGATGAGTAACCCAAAGATTTTGTTTTGCATATGGTGATATAATAAATACCATATACCTGCAACATGAATGATTATATACTCCTAATTTATCTAAAAATATAGTCATGGAGATCAAACCCTAACCTTGACTATGAATATATTCATGAGAAGTTGTTCTACTATCATGAAAGACTATAATGCACAAGCCTGCTCACATAAAAAAAAATATTTTGTTTGAGATGATGTAAATTATTTTTTTACTAAGGAGGAAATCTTTGGTCGAGGACAAGTTTTAGTTTTAGTGTATGAGTTTGTTTGGTGTGTAAACTACTAAATATTCTTGCATTTTGTTGGTGCTATTAGATGACGTATAAACATGAATATAAAAAATAATTGTATATATTTTACATATTGGAGCTTTGGTAAATTTTGATGAATAATCATGAAATTGGTGTGTTTTAAAAAAAAGTAATTACTTGCTGATTTGAGCTTATCAAATAGATTTTACATTCATTCTTGACCAAAATAATACTTATTTAATCATGACTATCTTTATACATCATGACTCTACTACCTCATTAGTATAATCTTTCAACTCCGCAATATATTCTTTTTAGTTGTGATATTATCATGGAGTCATATTCATATATATCTTGTAATAATTGAAAGGTTATGATATTAATTTTATGTCATAATAATCAAGTACCCTACTAGTACTAAAAGGCATGACCACTTTCTACCACTACAACTATATCTTTACTAAGACTTTATATTCTCAAGTCAAGGAAATGATCTTCTTTTAAAGTTATAACTTTTGAACTATAAAAAGTTATAGATCCAAAATTACTTAGTCTAAAGTTATTATAATTATCCAACATCAACTTTTAGACACGTGATATTATATAGTCGAGCATGACCACTTCCCAATATCATGACTTTTTCCCTCAATAGAAGAGAAAGTCATGACTTGGAGGTGTCGGCAGATTGCCAAATCCATGGTTTTTCCTAAGCAATGTAGCCATTTGATATAAAAGAAAGGTGGAGACTATAATTCATGGACATTTCCAATGCTATGACCATTTGATACATGAGAAAGGTGAAGGCCAAAGTAATAATCATTCCTAGCACTGTGTCTAATTGATATAGAAGAAAGATCAAGGTCAATGGCATGACTATTCCTAGTGGTGAGACCATTTGATATAGAAGAAAAACCAAGGCTAATGTCATGACTATTATTAGTGTTGCGACCACTTGATATAAAAGAGAGATCAACACCAATGTCATAGTCATTCATAGTGTTATGACTTTCTATTATAAAGACAAAGGATACAAGTCATAGATACTTCCTAGTTTTGTAGCTCTGTATTACAAAAAGATTAGGATGCATTTCAAAGCTATAGTCACTTTCCAAAGTCACGACCTCAAGCTCAAGAGACCAAGACTAACTCATAGTATCTTTCAAAAGCAATATCTTTCTACTTATAGAAATATCAAAATTTCTGAGTGAAAAAGAGGAAAAGAATTAGAAATTAGACATATTTTAGACTTCTTCTCCATGCACCAAGACAAAATCAAAACATAGCAATAACCATATGAGAGATTTTTGCATTTTCTCAGGATCCATAAGAAAGTAAGGGAAGCAAGACATAGGCTAATACTTAGAGATGGTGGGCACAAATATCAAATCCCTCTTCTCTATAGTGGATTAATAAAAATCAATCAAAATAACATGAAATTATAGTTTTTCATAGATTATCATGAGGACTATCATTGGAAATTAGAGATTTATGAGATTTTTTCGCTTGTAACAATTAAATCTCTCATCATTATCTGACTAAACATAAGTCTAGTATTTGCATAATTATGATTTATGTGAAGTGTAAAGGGGTTTGTGATTAATTATTATATTTGATTTATGTTGTGAAATAGAAATTGATGAATATGATGATTAAATAGAACTTGTAAAAAAATATAATTATTGGTGAGTTTGTAGATATTATCATGGTGGCTAGTGATAGATAAATGATAAGGCTTACTCATATATATGATTAAAAGGAATTGATAATTCTACTGACTGTGATGCATGGACAAACATATACATTAAAAACTCAAAATTAAGGTATATTAATCATTACAAGTATGGTCCTCATAAAGCAAAAGTATAAATGAATTTACATTCAACTCCATTGTAGATATCTTAGAATAAATAGTTTTCAATTGATATAGATGTTTAATAGAATGTTGTCATAAAAGTTTCACCTATAGTGTATAAGTCACATCATCACTATGGAGAATGATGATAGATAATCCATATTGATATTTATGAGTATATTGTAAGTCACAAGGTTGTGAAAATACCCCAATTTTCTTTCTCTTGTATGGTTCCCAATTGTGACTTTTTGAGAGAAACATGTATTAATTATATGAGAATGGTGCTTACGAAGCTGAAAGTGGAAATGCTAATAAACTATATTAGTTATTGATCTTTATTATACTTGAGGTCAGAGAATAGAAATATATATATATGAAACCATCATCAATGGTAATTAGAAAGTTTCCTAAATAATTTATATTCTCAATGGTAAATAGGTGATAGTTATGAGAAGACTATCATTAGGATTGGCTCACTTGTCATAACAACCTTGTTTGTTGTTATGGTAAATGGTCATTCTATAACAATCTAACTTTCATTTTGTGTTCAAACTTAATATATATCAAATTAGTTAACATTCATCATACAAATCAAGTGGAAACCCCTATGATCTAAGAGTCATACCAAAAACCCAAAATATCTTTTCTACTTAAATTGTATTGTCTCATTTTTTGTTGATCAAACTGCTGATACAATATCTATAGGATTGATATCTGGTTGAAAGTATTTTTTACTACTTGTATGACTCATATACTTACAAATCTTTATTGATGAGATACACTTGTCCATAATCTTTTAGGATACTGTTTAACTAACAAAATTGGGCAACATAAAAAAGTCATAATATTTTTTAAAAATTTAGTACTTAACATTCATAACTTATTTAATAGTGCAAAGTCTAATAGTAATCTATTATTTGATTAGAATGTACATTGATGAAGTACAAAGCATAGAAATGGGCATCATGAATACAAAGCATTGAAACTTATTGTAATTAATACAATGTTCATTACTTTTATTTCACATTTTGAATACATGTTTGATTAATAGGCATGACATAATGTTATCAATAATTTTTTCATTGATGATCTTAAAAAGGCCTTTTCCATAGTTGAATCATATCCAATATATTTTGTTAATGGTTACAGATTTCATACTAAATCACATGGATCAATAAGGTCAACCTAAAATCATGGAATTTGTTTAAAAGACTAAAATTATAATGATACTTACACTCATTACTATGATTACTTGATAAAGGTTTTTAGGTTGTAATATTAATGACTACCATTTAAACACATTATACTATTCAAGTGTCAGTGGTTTTATTTTACTATAAATAGCAAGATTAAAGTTCATAAATAGTATCCACTTGTGGATGTCAATATCAAGCAAAAACTGAAAAAGTATATAAATTTTATCCTTTTCATGTAAGCTACACAAGTTTATTATGTCTCTTATCTTAGCTTAAAAATATAAGTTTGATTGGTTAGTTGTGTACTTAGTTAAAGCTAGGGCATTGATGGATATTTTTGATGCTATTGAGAAGATAATAGAAGATAATTTATCATTCCAAGAAGATGAACCATTCAATGCACAACTTCTTGAAAATAAACCAGGTCCATTGAATGATGTAAATGAGGAACTCGTTGAGTTCATTGATGATGAAGCCAAATTTTCAAATGATCCAATGCTTATGTTAGAATTAAAAGATGAAGGTGAAGATGAAGATGTAGAAGCTGATAATAGTGTTTATGAAAAATATTATTGAAAATAGTTTTGAGTCAATTATCTCACTATGTTGTTTTTTGGAGAATTGAATACACCATTATAAATTATGATTATGATGTTTGTGAAAATCTAAATTATTGTTTGGGACATTTTTTTTGTTGATATTTTTATCATACAATGTTGTTTGTAGAGTTATGTTTGATTTTATTTGGTGTTGATATTGATATTTCTAAAGTAAATAAGTAAAGATTGCTTATGTTTCTTGAATAATATTATATTTATTAAATAGTGTACTTGTCTCGCTTCCTTTTTTATATATATTGTAGGTTTATTGAAAACATGGGTAAATATATAGCAATTAAGAAAATAAGGATTGCATAATCACAACCATCTAATCAACCTATTCCATCAGTGAAGTTGCCACCATCATTGCTCCCACTCCTACCTCCACGTGCTCCATTGCATTCAAAATCAAGAGCAATGGCCACACCATTTTCTCCTCGCATAGAGTGTAGGCATGGCGACAAAGCGGGGCAGGATCGGAGTGCCCCTCTTCATGCCCCACCCCATCGGGGATTCACCTACCTCATCCCACCTCGTGCCCCATTTATAGAGGAGCAATGAGGGGTGGGGGTTCCCCATCATGGGGAGAGGCATCGGAAGCAGCTCGTTGCTCCATTCAACTATTGTGAATTAGAGAGGAAGAGAAATAACATTCCTCGCCCACATATATACATACATATATAATATAAATAAATTTATATAATACACACACATACACACACACACACATGGGAAAAAGATAGTATTCCTGGAACCCAACCCATAAAAATTTTAAAACTTGTTTGCCTCGGCTTTACCCTACCAACCCAAGTAGCTTGGAAATCCTTGATCCATTCAGGGTGGGAACCGATGAGGCAAGTCAATCAAGAAAAAAATGCCTAGCTTAAAAGAGTCATTAGATGCAACCCAACCTTTTATATAATATGAATAATTTTATATAATACGCACACACATGAGGAATGATAGCATTCCACACCCCATTCAGGGTGGGAACTGATGAGGCAAGTCAATCCAGAAAAAATTGCCTAGCTTAATAGAATCATTAGATGCTACATTGCATGTAGAATCACAAACACAACCCCAACTTATTGATCCTTTACATACCACTTCAGCAACACCTACACATGATTCAATACCTCACCTGAAGTTGCACCTAGAAGTGGTTTAACACATACTTCTGAATCAATGCCATATCAAAATCATAAACTTGTATATTTACAAAATGATGTGTAAGTAGCATATATTATAAAAATTGATAATATTTTGAGGTAAACTTTAATTTCAAAATTTTTTTTTAGTAATCATATTTAATTTTGAGTTTTACATATCTTTATTTTTAATGTTGATATTTTAAAGGCTTATGTTTTTGTAGTTATGAATAATATTTAAATTAACTAAAATAAAAGGCTTTTATGAAAGGCTTTAAAGAAAAAATTTAGATCCTTGAGGCCAAATGGACTAAAATGAAAGACCATTTTTGGTGTATTTGATATTTTTTATTATTTTCAATTTTAGATGATATGGTGCAAACTTGGTTTATTCTCTCTTATTTAGGACTAAAATTGAGGCTTTTTATTAGCTAACATGGTAAAGACTTGGTTTGTGTGTGTGTGTGTGTGTGTGTGAGTGTGTGTGTAAAAATACTTTATGTGGGACAATGCAATAGACGAATTAGTCAACTAGCATGAGATGCAAAAGCATTTAGTCAATATGGAGACAATATTAGAGATAAAATGGAAAGGCAAGAAGCCAAACTTCATTGATCTAGATTTCTAGGAAACAAAAAGTTGACAATATTATTGAAACACATCAAAAGCAAAAAAGATTCATGAAATGTATTCCAAAAATAGAATGTTAAAACCTTCAACTCACACTGGAAACATTACTACTCATTATGACCATAAGAAATGACTTCTAAGCTATATTTAATTTAATTTTTTTATGCATTCTATCGTATGGGAACATGGTGTTGTTAAACTTCATGAATATGTTATTTTGATGCTTTTTTTAAGATGGAAAACACTTCAATTTCAAATATCAAATTCATGCTTGCAGAATCAAGTATTTATTTCTCCTTATAATGTCATCTAGTTTTTACATTTATATGTATAACCTAATCTTTAGGAATGAAATCTTCTAACGATGTAAGTGCTCTCATTAGTTCAAATTGAGCATAAGAGAAAAAAAAATGGGGGTTCTTTTCCCCACCATCATTACTAGAGTGAATAAAATAAAAATTGGAATATAATTTTAAAATAAGAAAAAATATATATAAGATAAGCTCAAGGTACATCATTAAATCATAGAAGGAAAGGTTGCTCACAAGAAAGTTTGTGGACATGCATACATGTGTGATTAGAAAGATCCAACCTCCATGTAAAAATTACTTTTTTTATAATTTTTATTTATCCAAGTGCTTGCACATATGGATGGTGGAGTTCTTTGTTTCTATTCATCTCTTTTGTCTTCTACTTGATAGTACAACTTGTAAAGTCTTGAGATTTTTCTAGTTGAGATAAAAAATATCAGGCTTGTGATCATTACTTCATTAGAGAAAACAAAAACAAACCCTTTAAGAATAGAATCTGGCCCAAATGAACATTGCAAGTGGAATTTCTCTCATTTTCTATAATTAGAAATAAGGCTTAAGAAATCAGCATTTCTTCTCACTCGTCGTTTAGAAAGGGTATACATTTTTTTTTAATATTGAAGAATATTATACATACCTTCGCTTCCTTCCTCTCAATGATACTTATTCTATTTATTCTATATTTATGTATATTTAGGATTAGAAACTCAAATGTTCGCCCACTACACCATGCTATTTATACTAACACGCATGGATGCACATGCACAACCAAAAAGGTGATGAGAAGATTTTCATTGATAAGAAGTCCAATTTCACCAATGCAAGTTAATTAATTTTATTAATGTGTAGCTTATTAAGTTTACTTAATTATGAAATTCTAATTATTTTAAATTTTTACTAAGATGCTCTTAATTCTTTGAGAGAGGAGTTGATACAACTAGTGAAACAATAGATGAAAATAACTTATTTTTCAATATTGTGCACAGAAAACAAAATAGTACAATTTATGGTTTTGGGTCCCAAGTTAGAGAGTTCTACAAGACAAATGTTACTCTAACTTCGACTACATCCCCTTCTATTCAACATAATGTGGATGAAATTTAAGACCTAAGATGAAAGATTACTCAGTAGGAGGATGTCATCAATGATTTGCAAATACTAACAGAATATTTATTATTGCATGTTGATAAAATTTCAAGAGGTCAACGACCACCCCTAGTGCCTACCCAACTCATCTTGATTTCTGACAATGTTTATGATGATGATGATATAGATGAGAACAATGACAAAAATGAAATTGTAAAGTAATATCTATTGTTGTTTGGTGGTTTCATTTTATCATGTTATACTTTGTAGACATTTTTTGAGATATTTTATTATTATCAATTTTATAGTTTATGTAAGACTATAATTTAGCTTACTTTCTAGATAGGTTTTATCTCAAAACATATCAATATACTTTTTTTATAAATTTATTATGTTTTAATAATGATTATAATTAAATTAAATTTATAAAAATTTATTATGTTTTGAGATAATTATTTACTAAATATGCAAGTTTGGAAACCAGCTTACCTACTAGTTACCTACAAAATAGAATGGCAAGTTAGGAAATCGACTTACTTACAGATAATAGACAATATAACAACAAAAACAATGTAAAATACTTACAAAAGATACTTACAATATAGTAGTCACTAAATGTACCTGCAAAATTTCTAACAACACAAATAGTAGGTAAGTAATTTTTGCAAAAAAATATGGATGGAAATTACCTACTACACTACATAATATAAATATGTAGGCATTACTTATTGTTTCATGTTTTTGTAGGTAATATTTTTTTACCAAAAATTAAATGGCCTACAACAATGTTTCATAGGAAATTAGTAGGTAAACTAAATTACCTACAAACTATCAGTGATTGCTTACAAACATGTTCTATAAGTAAATTGTTAGTTTCTTTGTGTGTGTGTGTGTGTGTGTGTGTGTGTTGTGCATACATATATTGTGTGTGTATGTAGGCAGCATGTATATATAGTGCTTATTGTTATACATATATATATATATACACACTATATATATATATATATCTATATATCCATATATATGAATATACAACTATATATATATATATATATTTATTTATTTATTTATTTATTTATAATATCGTATATATTTGTTTATATATATATGTATCCAACTCACAATGCTATTAATCCGGCATGGATTTTTTTGATGTAATCGAAAAAGATTTCATTCATAATTTTAATTGCTGGGTTAGATTGGGTAGGGATCTGACAAATGGTCTTTTTTATATTTTGATATGAGGTTGTTTTTTCTAACAAACACAAAAGATGGGGTTATTTGTGGTTGATCTATTTTGGTGTATCAAAATATAAATATTTTTCAAATTAATGTGTCAAACTATAAATAAAAAATTTTGGGTTGCAAAACATAAATACTTTTAGTTTTTCGTATGCAAACATAAATTCCCTTCAAAGGTACCTATAATACCCTTAATTTTTGTGATGTATCAATTATTTTTATTTTTGAATGATATAATAATAATATTATTATTATTATTATCAGATCGTAGTATCTTGAGATATTTATTGAGATACATCTTTGTTTCTTTCTTATGCTTTTTAAATTTCTTAAAGACTTCAAACTTAGGGCATATTAAATAAATGTATTCATACCTTAATTAATCATCAATAAATGTGATGAAATACTCAACCACCTCTAATTCTAATTGTTCTTTGCAATTAATCATCATACCTTAATTAATCATCATGAATCTACATAGATTAGAATGAACTAGTTCTAATTGTTCTTTGCATCTATAGCCCTTAGCCAAGAAAGGTCTTTTGGCCTTTTTTTTTCCAAGCATGATTCACGGGCTAGAAGTGCTCTACTTTCAATGAACCCAAAGATTCATCATTAACCAATATGAATATTTATTTTAGATTTTTATGACCTAGGCACAAATTCTAATTTTTATTTTAGATATAAGTATTATTTAATATAACATGTTGTAGTAAAGGAGAGATAAGATTAATAATATAAAGATTATATTTTAATGTACTAGAACAGATAAATCTTTTATTCAAATATATTATTATACTCATTGAACAAAAAAAATATTCATCCTTAACCAAATTAGAAATTGAAATTAAATATTTTCTGATGAAAAGTATATAAAGATAATCTTTCAAAATTAAAATTATATCTCTCAAAATGAAGATGTTAATTTCCAACTACAATTCCTGGCACCTCCATAGTATTTCACATGTGAAGATTAATCTTGTCATTACGTAGTTTTCTAGTTTCCTTGAACCATTGCAAAGTATTATATACATGATAAATGGTTCTCGTATCAACAACCACTAAACAGATCTCAGCTACATTTAAATGCTATTTATCATGATTGTTCACATGTCTTCTTTCTAAGATAAACCGCACGCCACTTCTCTAATATTTTGACTACTTGAAATGAAAATATAAACCCTTTGGTTCCCTCTCATTTATGACTTAAGAGTTGACTAAGGAATATGAACATATTTTTAAATTTTTTTTCCTCTTCTTACCTTTCAATTTAGAAGAAGTCTTTTCAAAAATGAATATTTGAGATGGTTTCTTAATAGGACTCCTGGTCAATACTAATTCTTTAGGCAATTATTCTAGTGTGCAATCAAGTTTTTGCATATGATAGATTAGGAAAAATTGCTTATATAAATCTGGCAATGATGGGAGAATAAGATTGATTAAAGAATCTACATCAATCTCAAATTGAATGATCTTTAGTTCATTTAGAAGTCCAATAATCTTTAGAATATGATCACTTACTAGAGTATTTTCAACTATCATAGTATTCAACAAATCCTTCATGAATTTATGTCCAACAAAATGAGTCTGATTCTCAAATATTGTTTGAGATTGGATATCATATTATAGGTAGTAGTCATGGAATGATGTTGATGTTGGAGTACATTTGACATAGATGCTAAAATATAGCATCTTGACATCTCATCAACTTTCACCCATTTCTCATAAGGCCTAACTTCTTGTTTGGTTTCCCATTCATAAGGTTTATCCAAGCAAATATTTGTGAGTACAAACTTGTGGTTTTCAAAAGTCTGAACAATATCGAGGTTTCTTTTCTAATATATATATAATTAGTTCCATCAAGTTTATTTTCTTTGAGAATAGTGGCAAGTGGGTTGAAAGTGATTTTAAAACTTGAAAAAAAATATAATGATTCGACTAGCTTTGAATTTTATTTTAAGTGTCGATTCACTCTACCAATTCTTGAGTGAATTTGTCATTAGTCTAATATACCATGAATAATATGCAATGATGGCAGGATGTGTACTATAAAATATTTATTCGATTATACCAATTCCTATTAATCTTGCTATCCAAGTAATGGGTATGGCTAAATAGATGAGTTGTGTCGCACTATCATTTATGGAGAGCCGGAGAAGCTTCTAAAAACATGAAGAAACCTTTCTTTCCAAGTAAAGTATGAAAAGCCCTAGAGAATTAATGTATCTCGAACTTTCCATGGATTGTAAAGTGTCTAGAACCTTCCAAGGTTCTAGACACATCCATTGGCATGTGTAATAGAATGGGTGACCTCATTTGCAAACCACTAAGTTGTAATTTTTTTTTCCAAGTTATAATTTCATTTTGCTGAAACATAACATCAATATAATATAAGTGATTATGCTGAAATATAACATCAATGGATTGAACAGATACCAATGTTGCAGAACCAAGTTAAAAAAAAAACTTCAAATCAATAATGCATGTAGGATAGTTTATTTTTATTTTGAATAGATTTCATATATATTTGTAACAAGAATGACATACCTCAAGGTCATCGACTCCCAAAGAATCTTTTATTGTATTCATTCCAGAATCCACGAGGAAGATGATGATGTTATAGTATCTAGCATTATCCAAGCAATATTTTTTAAATAAAAAAAATAGAAATGCTTCACCATAAATGTGATATCTCATAATTTCATTTTTAAATATTTAAAAAACTAATATAAAGATATTTAATTTTATATATATATATATATATAATTTAATATGAATCAGTTAATTTGATTTAATAATAAAATCAAATAATTCAACTCTAATTAAATTAATTATTTCAATTATGTACATATACTTTAAATAAATAAAACAATTTTAAAATAATTTATAGCTCTAGATAAGATATCAAACTCTCAATATAAAATATTTTTGACTATAATTTATATTAATAATAAATTATTCCACTATAGAATTATAATTGGACTTTCTCAATTAATACTAATTAAACTCATCATGTTAAGATCATTAATACTAATTAATTGAATTAAATCATTGATAATCTAATTCAATCAATCTCTAATTATTTCTTTAAGACATTCTACTTAAATTATTAGAAATATCCAATCAAAATCTACCTGATAGGGCATTAATTCTATCATAAATAAATATTCACTATACACTTGATAAAGTTATCCGATTTATAAAGTTTCGTAATCTATTTCTAGATCTCACTCTCTATGAATCAAAATAACTATGAATAAGTACATGTAAATATGTATTACTTTCAAAATAAAAGTAATTATGTCATAACAATAACAATATATTTTATTTTAAAGTCAATACAAAATAATTATACCATAGTGTTCTCATTCAATACACAGAAGTATATTTGTACAAGAAGTAAGAATTTCACCATTCGCCATAGTCAAGATAGACCTACTAAAATCTAGCACTTCAATCTTACCGATAGATTATCCAACTCTATCTAGATTTTGAATAATTTGATCTTCTATACATAAGTTGAACTCTACTCATCAAATCATCTACAATGTAAAATAAAGCATATATGCATTTCCAAAAATTGAGTTCATTGTAAAATATTTTAGAAAAATATATATATCAAGAAAATAGAAAAATAATCAGAAATGACTTTTAGTATAAATTAGTTCCAACTTGTATGATAGATGTGGTTTGGTGGTGGATATTTTGCATATTGCTCATACATACTTTCAAATTGCAAACCACTATTTTAATAAGGAAAAATAAATTAATAAAGATAAATGTTTTTGAATGGAATTCGTAATCCTATTTTTCTAAAATCTTTAATCTTTTAAAACACCTAGGTGTGTGAGTGGATTCATTGATAATGAATCCCATGGCCTCCAGAAATAGTTTGTGAGCAATACAAGTTAGTTAGTGCATTAGTCTTGGTACTTCCACCTATCTAACTAATTGACTTGTAGGTCTACTTAGCATAAAACACTTCGAGGTGGTATAGAAAGATATTAAAATGGATAACTTCACTGTTTGAAAATTTTATTTAAGAATAACCATTCATGAATTTTGTGATGTTGTACACTTACATATAAATAATAATATCCTTTCTATCTAAGTAAATTCTATTATTTATAGGATTAGAGGTAAATATCATGGACTTCATATTTCTGCTAAGCTTCTGCATGGCACTTAAGACAACTCATCCCTCAAATGTTGCTAAGCTAGTCTCTTGTTGCCTTACAAGTTGTACTTGGATCATACTAACATTTAGAAGCATATAAAACTTAAAAGAATACTAGAAAGAAAAAGAAATTATAACTCAGAAAAAAATAGATTAAAACTTGGTGGTTTGCTAAGAGATCATCTCATCTTTTATACATGTCAATGGAGGTGTCTAGAACATTTGAAGATTCTAGACACTTTATAATTTTCTAGAGCCATGAAAAGTTCTAGAAACTTTATTTCTCTAGAACCATGGAAAGTTCTAGAAACTTTAATTCTCTAGAACCTTTTACACTTTACTTGGAAAGAAAGGTTTCTCTATATCTCTAGAAGCCCCTCTGGCTCTTCATAGATGGTGGTGTGACATTTTCTCTCACTAATGATGTAGACATCCTTATTAATTCTCCTACCTAAAATTGCTAGATCTATTCTTGGAATTGACACGATATTATTGCTGGCTCTCAATTGGCTTCACTTTATGGTAGTCCATTCTATTTTACTAAGTATTCCTTATAGGATTGAAAGTTTTTCTTTTTCATATTTTGGTCGGTCATGTTGTAGTCAACCTCCTTTTCATAAGATGTCATTATGTCTATGGATGCCCCCTTAGAAATATTTTAGTTTGAATTCTCCTTATCTTTATGATAGGGCTTGATATTGCTAATTAGAAATATTGAATGGATCTTTAGAGTCGATGGTAGCTCGACCTTATATGTAACTTTACCAACCCATCCTAGTATGGGAAAGGAGACTTCATACTTTCTTATAAGTCTTTTATGCATATTTCAAAAGAACTTGAATTGTTGAGGTATGAGCTTAATAAGCACAAAGTCTCCAACATGGAATTCAGAATGCCTCCACTTCTTGTCAGCCTACCTTTTTATCTTTCTAGCAGCCTTCTCTAAGTATGAGCGTGCTATGTCAGCCTATTCATGCCATCCTTTAGTAAGTTTGCAAGCTACTAGACTTTTTCCTCTATACCCTCTAGCTATTGGTGGGACCCTGTAATTATTTTTCCATGACTATCTTGAATGAACTTTTCTCAAATACTTTGCTCCTTTGTAGGTTGTAAAATAACTATGCCATATCCAATAACTTTGCTCAGTCAGTCTAATTAGCACTCACAAAATACCTTAAATGAAGTTCTGACAATGCATTCACATATTTTCTCTACCCGTCAGTTTGAGGGTGAAAGCTAGTAGAAAAGTAAAACACTATACCCTTGAGCTTGCAGAGTTCCATCCAAATTTTTCTAGTAAATCATGAATCACAATTACTTGTAATGAATTTTGGTAGCCCCTAATATTTCACTATGTTTATCATGTCCTACTGTGCAATTATTAGGTGCTACTATGAAAGTAGCATACTTTGAGAACCAATCTTCCACCATTATGATTGATCCATGTCCCTCAGATTTGGGTAAGCTAATAATGAAGTCCATGATAATGCTTTTCCAATGTCATTCCACTATAAGTAGTGGTTCCAATAATTCCTAAAAATGATGTATTTCTTTTTGTCTTATTTGCATATAAGACAAATCTTCACATAAGTTTCAATATCACCTCGTATTTGTGGCCAATAGAAGATAAACTCTAGTAATACTTTCATGTTTCGTTACCCTAGGTGACCAACCGATTCGAAGTCATGATATCCTTTGATGAGATTCTTTCTGTTGCTTTTTCACTTAGGTACATAAAGTTTCTTTCCTTTTGTATACAATAGGTCATCCTCCATCCAAAATTACCTTGTCTTTCTCTCATGAGATAAAAAAAATAAGGCTCTTTACATCCAAATCATGTTTCAAACCTCTTTTAAGAGATCAATCATCTCTCCTTGTGACTAGCTAGTTATGGATACTAGCTCTACTATGAAACTTAAGGCATTGGCCACATAATTAGTGATACCTAGCTTGTACTCCAATGTATAGTCAAACTCATTTAGAAAGTCTTGTAATCTTACTTGCATGGAGTTTAGCTCTTTTTGAGTCTGAATGTAACTAGTAGCAATGTTGTCTATGAAATGCAACCATGATAGATAGTATCTCCATATCCACAAATAATGGATGATTGCTATCATATCTTTTTCTTGGATCATGTACCACTACTTTATATCATTGAACTTGTAGCTTTCAAAAGCTATGAGATATCTTTCTTAGATAAGAACCCATTCAATAGCAAAGTCAGAGGTATCAGTGTGTGCCTAAAATACCTTGGTGTGGTTAGGTATTGCCAACACTAAGTCCTCCAATATATCCTTCTTCAAGTCATCAAAGGTTTGTTGGCACTTCTAATTTTATGTCCATGCATTACTCTATTGAGAGGATCCATCAATATAGCCACTATTGTTGAATATTCCTTGATTGATTGATAGTAATTTTAACTATGTCTAGGAAAGAACTTAATTGTGACACCTTAGTTGGGAAATCCTATTCCTAGATAGTCTTGGTCTTGTTCTCATTCATCATGAGTTTTCCATCTTTTATGTGATGCCATAGGAAGCCCACTTCTTTTAGAGCAAAGAAACATTTTTCCCTCTTCACATATATATCATTGTCTAAATAACCAGAATACCTTCCTTAAATGATCAATATTATTTTATAATATGTTGTTATATATATATGAAAATATCATTTAGATATACCACCAAAAACTTATCTAGAAAAGGGTGGAATATTTTATTTATCAATGTTAATAATATTACAGGTGCATTATTAAGATTATAAGGCATCACTAGGAACCTGAGGAGTCATATCGTGTCATGCATGTTATTTTTAATTCATCCCCTTTAACTATCCTCACCAAATAGTAACCCAATCACAAGTCCAACTTAGTAAAATATCTTGCTCTACCAAGTTGCGTAAATAGATCAACAATAAGATGAATGAGATAATTATTATTGATCATCACCTTGTTTAGTGCATGATAGTTAATGCAAATTCCTAGAGATCAATCATGCTTCTTTTGAAATAAGACTGGTGCACCATATGCAGCCTTGGATAGTTAATTGAATATAACATCTAACAATTCTTTTAGTTGCCTTCTTAACTTCTCCAATTATTGGTGGCCATGCTATAGGACACCATGGTTGGGGGTTTGGTTCCCAACTTCAACTCAATTTTGTGATCTCTTCTTGGTTGAAGTGTTTTGGGGAGCTCCATTGGTATTATGTCTTTGAAATAATCCAATACCTTCTTGACTTCCATGGACATAAAATCTTTCATAGGATCAATCATGTCTTCTTTAAGAGCCACCGAGTAGGTTATCTCATTTTTTTTCAACCCCATCTTTAATTTCATAATAGTTATTATGATTATTAGTTTTGCCTTCGATGATTATGAGAATCATATATAGTGTAATCCTTTTCTAAAATATCTATCGAGCATAAAAAAGTTAAGGGCACAACATTTATTTGACATATATAATCCATCCTGATTATCATCTTACAATCATCTATGGTTACTATTGTGAAGTCAACATTACTTTTTCATGGCCCAATCTTCATTATGACCCCATAAGCTATTCCTTGTAATAACTTGGTAGTAGAGTTGACTCCCTTGAGATAACCCATAATCTTAGATGTTTGGAGCATGAGTATACTTACCTCATTCACCAAGACAAAGTCATGAGTTACACTAGTATCAAAGATGGTTTTAGTTAACATGTCATTTACATTGTCCTCCATATATATATGTCATCTACTTTGAGGCTGCTCCTTGGCTGATTGATTTTGAGGGCTTTCAATAACTATATGTATCCAATGTGTGCATCATCACTCTTTTGCTTGGTTTCTCTATCAATTATAGCAGGAGGGCCTTTCTTTTGGGACATTCACAAGCCCAATGTGGTCCATCAGATAAAAAATAATTGATTGTTGGTTTTAAATCTTTGTGCTTGTCTTAACCATTACACTCTTTGCTAGTAAAGGTCATACTTGATTTTTCTCTAGCATTATAATTTTTGGGTACATTCTCTCCATTTTTAGCATAACTATCCTTGAATGATGACTTGGCTTTCGATTAGTCCCCCTTTCAAAAATCAATTAGTGACTCTGTTATTACCATGATAGTTGCTAAGCCTTGGATACCCTATCACCTCAACTCTTGTCTAGCCCAATCCTACAGGTTGTCCATAAAGTTGAAGAATAGCTCATCCTACCTCATTTCAAGAACCACAAATATTAGGGAATAGAACTCTTTAACATAGTCACAAATTGATCCCATGTGTTTGAGATGTTCCATCTTTTTATGTGCCATATATGTTACATATATTGGGTAAAATTATTTCTTGAATTTTTCTTAAAGTAAGTCCAAGTATTTATTATGCATTTCCTCCATTTTACCTTAATGAATCTTCTATGTCACCATAGCATTGCATTATCGATGAGATAAAAAATAGTCGTGTCTATCATTGTTGCCTCATTAGTTAGTATAATTGCCTTAAAGTATCTTTTTACGTGCCATAAGTATTTGTCTAATTCCTTGGCATCCCGTTGTTCCCTAATTGTGTGTGTATCTCAACCCTCGGTGCCTCATGATTGGTCATAACCTGAGCTGACAATACATCCATATAAATTTCCACATCTTGCCTTAATTCTTCTTCACACTTGGTCAAGACATCTGCCATTGACTATCGAGTTTTCATTCCTTATTGAAGGTCCTAGATTTGCACTTTGAGATCATCCATGGCCTTCTCCATGCTTTGCTCCATTAGATCCATTCCTTCTTTGGTGTTTGTCATTGTAATATTTAGCCTTGTCACCCAACCATCCAAGCTTGTGAGAGTATCACATGATTTGTCTTTCTTTCCCTTACCCTTTGTGGGTGGGTTTAAGTCCCTCCTTTGAATTTCATTGAAAACTTCCTCCACATGAGAGCTTACCTTTGTTTCTTTTGAGTTGCTCCATACGAACTATCATGGACTTGGGACCTATTTGATAAAACTAAAAACATTAAGTGTTGAGAAATAAGTGCTAAAAAATTAAGTGCTGAATTTTATAAGTGTTGAATTTGTATTAAAAAATTGAATGCGAAAAATATAAGTTTTGTTTGATACCTTTAAATGTTAAATGCTGAAAATGATGTTTTTTACATTTTTACCCTTATTATTAATATAGTTCATTTTATTAAAATTAAATAAAATTTCTAATAAAATATGCTTTTTCAGTGCTGTTGTTAATTATTATTTAAAAAAAAATAAAAATAGATATGAATTCCATAATTATATAACAAAATCCAAAAAAAACATAAAAATGTTTATAAAAAAAATAAAAATTAATTTGCAACAAGTTGATTTACTATTGTCTCTCTTAATGTAATCATGTAATTTTGATGTAGCTCTTCCTCCAACTTGTAGTAGACCTTCATGATCATTTTGAGGTGTTTCTGAATTTTCACGATAATCATTATCACCATCCTCTAAAAAAACATCAGCAATACATAATTTCCAGATATAGTTATGTATAGCTACGCAAGCAATAATAATGTTCTTTGAACTTGAAAAGGATATGGTATCATCCTCTTTAGGATTGGAAAATGAGCTTTCAAAACACAAAAAGATCGCTCAATGATATTCCTCGATCTGGCATGTGCCTAATTGAATGTCTCTTCTTTTGTATGAGGGCAGACAGCATTGCAAAAATTAAGCAACCAATATCGTGCATTACGGTAAGGTGCCATAAACCCTTGAGTATGTGGGATATGCCGCATTACAAAGATAATGTTTATCTACAAAAAAATTATTTTAAAATCAAATATAAATTTATTAAAAAAAAGAAGAGAAGAGAATAATGCTTACCTGGAAGAGCTATTGAAAAATTATTTTCTAGATTAAGCATAGACTCTGGTAAAACTCTTGAATCATGTGCTACGTCTTCCAATCCAGCCCAAACAAATGTAAAAATCATATTGAAGTCACATATTGCTAGAACATTTTGATAACATTCTCTTCTTCATCTTCCTTTATAAGTGACTTGTTTGTTAGTGGTATCCCAACATTAACAAGCGTCCCATCAAGTACACCAATTGCACCCTATTCATTAAAAAAAATATCAATATAACAATAATTATAACAACATGAACACCAATAATAATAATTACGTAATTTTATTTACCTTGAACACTTCTCTTAATCTTTGATGAGGATGATTTTCTATTACTTTATTAACTAGGATAGACACAATCATCTCTCTTCCAAAGAGAAGCATTGCCTCTAGTACTTCATTAAAGTGATGATGTATGGTTTGAGTTGAATGGTTGAATCTTCTTTTTGTAACATGATTTCTCACATTGTGATTTAAAGTCATTAGAAACATCGCCATTTTTTCTTCAACTTTCATGTATTGACTATCTTTCAACCATTTTATATTTTTGAAATGCTCACAAATACCCAAAAAAACTTGCTTATTCATTCTTAGAATTTCAAGAAAATGTGTTGGATTACCATTTAAAATTTTTTGCACATATGCAAAACCTTTTAGTGCCAAGTCAGTATCTTGTCTTCTTCCAAGTCACTTTTTCCTGATAATCTTCTTGACTAGAATTTGTGTAGAGATTTTCAAAATATTTCTTTGCTTTTCATTTAACATTTTCTGACAATATTCAATATTTCAAAATAAATCAATTAAAAAAAGATAAAACAATTACAAGCAAAGTGAACCACAAGATATTGTCAAAAAGAAAAAAAGAAATAATGTCAATACAAACAAACATGCAGACAAAGTATGAAACAAACCCAGAAAATGACACATTAAATTGTATTTGCTTTAAAATAAAAAAACAAAAAAAAAACTAAAGTAATCCCAATTTTTTTGCATTCATCCGAATCCAAGCAATTATGAATGCCTCTGGCTTTTGCGAAAACATTATCCACTATTCTCTGTATGCTTTGCTTTCACAAAAAATGCTAGAAGCTGTAATGTACAATGGGTCATCCATAGGTAATGTTGTAATCTCATCCAACTTCTTATTATATTCTTCAATGCTAGGTCCATCTAATCACCTTATTACTCCAATGTACTTAGAACAGCTAGTAATTTTTCATCTAGATCACCTTATTTATTTTTCTTTTGGTTCTTCCTTTTTGGTAGATTTTTTTTTGATGATGAAGGGCTTGGTGAAGCCTCTATATCCTTGTGTATACAATAATTCTTTGTAGTTGGATGAGTACTTGATGAAAACTTGACGGCACCATTTTTAGGCAACCCCTGTCTAGATGAACCCCATGAATTTTGCCCGGTACCTATAATACCATCAAAGAGTGATCTCATCTCATCTGCAAATTGTAGCCCAGTATGTCAAAATTGTTCTGAATCATGAATTTTTTGTTATTCAAATAATTGTGATTAGGTAATAGTAGTTAAATTAATAATTTCAAAAAATTAACTAAAGAAATTAGTTATACCTTGATATACTTTTCCCTCTCTTCTAAAGTCCAGTCAACTGTATTAGTTACTGGATTATAACCATGTTCAGACTTTCCTATTAAATTCAACTACACCGTGTATTTATGTTTTAAATAATTCCATTCATTTTTCAATTATTTTTGAGTGAAATTTAAATTTTTGATCTTTTTAAAGTGTTTTGAAATTTTATCTCATGATTCAACATGTAAGCTCCCGCCCCATTTTCCCAGAATATTTTTCTGGTCAAGACATAAATCTAAAAAAATTTTAACTAGTGTTGGGTTTTTCCAACTTGCTCTGGTAGAATCAAAAGAAGTCATTCCTATATAAGAAAAGTAACCGAAGTTATTTTAAATATAATCTTTCATCAATTTAAATAATAGGCAATAAATACAACTTTACATGCATAAACAAACAATACAGCAACAAAACTCATATTAATGCATAAAATATAATATACAACTCAATTATCACAAAACAAACATATACAAAACCACAAAATATGATGAAATACATTTCATAAAAAAAAAAAAAGAAAACCTTTGATTAGAGAAGTAGGGATGAAAAACACAAACCCACAAAATGGAAAAAATACACAACATAAGCAAAAAAACCAACATTTTGGATTAAAAAAAACATTGAACAACAATTTTTGCACAAAAATTTTGAACAAAAATTCTGGTTTTCAAAAACAATTCAGAAATCAAAATTTTCGCAAAAAAATATATATGCATTCGGGAGTCTAACATATAAGCTAATGGAAATCGAAGTATTGTGATAATCATGCATTTGATTTCGTTTTTTAAAATTAAATCATAATAAGTACGGTTTTTGTGAAGAACATCAATTTCAGAAATTCGATTTTATCCAGAGAACAAAATGAAAATATACATATTCACAGCATTAACATCAAATACCCTTAATACAGAAGAAATCTCTAAGTTAAATATCAATAACAATAATTTTCTTCACCAAAAATCAATGCCGAAATCAAATAGAAACTTGCGTGCGAGGACGGGGGATTTTTTTTGCATTTCCAATATCGATGACGGGAAATGATTCGCGATATTTTTTAAGGGCAAATTGGTAATTTTACTTTATCGATATTATTTAGCATTTTCAGTGTTCTACAATAAGTATGTCTCAACCTACTTAAAATTTTCAACACAATTTCATTAAAATTTTAATCAATCAACTCCAAATATTTTTTTTATCAAACACACTTAAAATTTTAAACCATTGAAAATTTTAATTTTAAGTTGGCTGAATTTTTTAAGTGCGTTATCAAATAGCCCCTTAGTCTTTGTTGATTAAATTAAACAACCTGACTATGTTTATTGATTGTGGTCATGGTTTTTTGTTTATGGTATGTAATTTGCACTTGGTAGTGATGTTATTGATGTTCTGTAATGATATTCAATAATGACGTTGGTTGATGTGTTTGATGAAGGTGGTTGACGTGATTGATGATGGTGGTTGAAATGGCTAATGATGGTACCCATGATGGTAGACAAGACCAATAATAGTAATGGTGGTGGTATTCATTATCGGCAATGATGATTGTGGATGTTTTCATGCCCAATAGTGGTGCCGGTGCCAGTATTTGTTGCTAGTGACTATCACTTTGAAGGCAATCACAACTAATAGTGGTGATGATGGTGGTATTCGTTGCTAATAATAATGACTATGGAGGTTATCACGACCGATGATGGTGCTAGTAGTAGTATTCATTGCATGTGAGGGTGACTATAGAGGCTATCATAGCCAATAGTAATGCTGATGGTGGTATTCAACGTCGGCTATAGTCATTTAGGGTAGTTGTGGTCAATGACAATTCTAGAGGTACTATTTGTAGCTGACAATGATATCTATGGTGGTTAATACTGACAATTATGTTAGATTTTATGGTGGTTTCAGCCTACAATGGTACACATGGTGAAGATCTATCATGACCCCCAAGCACTCCCACTTGGGAGTTGTGATATACTTGGTTTAATTAGTTAAATTTAATAGGATTTAAAATAGTTTAAAATCTCGTGTGAGGGATTTTTTATTTTTTAATGGAGGGCCTTTGTAAATTTAATAAATTACTCAAAAGATACATGTAAAAATAAATGGAAGGGTGTTTATTAAAATAGTGATCCAAAATAAAAGACTTTATATTGAAAAAAAAAATCAAGAAAACACATATTGTAAATATTACTACTTGTGAACGACTGCATGTTTGCAGATAACTATAGACAAGTCAAAAATAACTTATTATCGTCCCATTTTTCATGTCAGTTTTATTTTCTAAAATACCAACAACCTCAAGATTTAGTGGAAGCAAGTAAAAAAATTAGGTCAGAATCACTCACATCTTACCTTTTAAAATGGATTGAATTCTAGAGAACATCATGAGCAAACATAAATCATCAAGTTAAAATATTTACATATAAAAAAAAGTTATTTATACAAAATGGCCCTTGTGGCAAAATATATAACAAGGTTTCTAAAAACTCCATCTAAATTCTCTACCAAAACCCTCACATAGATCTGTGAGCTTTATAATCAAGTTTGGCCATATATTTCTTCCACCTAGGGAAAATAAGGGTGAGTAACTAATATACAGTAATAAAATCTCAAAAAAACATAGAAAAATTAATGTTTTACCTCCATAGCCACATATCTTTTCTAATATATAATTTAAGAGTCTAATAATAAGTTTTGTAACCTCCATGCATATCTTTATACATATACATGGCTATAGAAATTCATATAACCATAATGTGCATGTGTGTAAGTTCTCAAAATATTTATTTTTTAATCCTCACCCTATTTTCACGAATATACATAATTTATGCACATCAAGGTTTCACTAGGTCACAACAAGATATGTAGGGGAGAAAACTAACCTGCTTGCTCTAGCATAGCTACTACCCCCACTTGAGAACACACACACTCACTCCCATGATCCAAATACTTAAGAGAGATTTACAAAGTTTCTAACCTGACAACCACTACCTCCACATAATAGAACTCCACCACAAGTGGACAAGGAGGCTTAGGATCATTCTCTCAATGGCATATATAATTCATGCATATATGGATATTATTGTAGTTTTAGCCCTCCATGTTCTTGCTAAGATTAATAGTTTCCTCAAAATCACATAACTAAAATATACATTTTTCCATAATTATACAAATTTGATTCAAAATATCATATAGCTCGTATAATATCAAATTATTTCTCATAGGATTTTACACATATATATCAAGATAATCACATTTCAAATTTGGACAAAAAATTCATCAACCATGATTGTTGGCACTATTTACACAACGAAATAACATTTTCTCATTTTAGAAAAATAACATTGTCTAAACAAACACACATATAAATTTATCAAAAAATTATATATTTGTGTCAAAATTATGAGCTTTCATCAATTAATTATATATCTTAATTAAATGATTTGAATTTTATGAAAATTATTTTAAAAAATCCAAAACAAAAGGTTTATAATCACATATATAAAACAACACATCAGGGGTTATGTATATGTAACTAACTACACAAAATATAAAATATCACATGATTTTCTAGAGATTTACTACCTTAAACAAACTTTTCTAATACTTAATCATTAAAACCTAGCTTTAATATTTAAATTCGAGATCTATAACCACAATTCAAATTCAAACAAAAATAAAAGAAAAATATGGTTGAGAATTTGTATAATTTGAAGCCTGACTTTTAAAATCAAACAAAAAAATAAAAATATATTAGCTAACATAAACTCTAACCTTCCTTTATGATATTACAACCATTATATAGATATTTTGATTGAAATTAAGAGAAGTCGTCAACTTTAACCAAAAATCATGATATTTGTGGTTTATTTCAATGATTTTGGAGATCAATTGAGGAAGAACCAAAAAAAACCAAGGAAGAAGGAGATAAACAAAAGAGAAGTCATGAAATGAAGAAATAAATTAAAGAAATCAAAATTTTATTTTTCATTTATTAGTAAAATGTTCAAATTGCCCCTAAGGGTTCAAAGTGGCCTAACTTTCTCTCTTAAGTTCAAATATATCAAATTTTAAAAACATTCTACTTTATTTTCTATTCCTAAAACTTCAAATTAATAACTCTATTTCTCTCTATTTAGCAAACTTTGTCAATTCAGAGTAATGGCTATAATGAAAAAAAAAATTAGGCCTCACAAATGGTGGGCCCCACTTGATCCTAGGCACTCTCACTTGGAAGTTGTGACGTGCTTGGTTTGAATAGTTAACACTCGAAAGCTAGTCATGGTCAATGACAGTACTATAGGTAATATTTATAGTTTGAAATGATACATATGATTATTAACATAGCCAATGGTGGTAGATTTTGAGGTTGTTGCCACCTACAATTGTATACATGATGGAGAGCATACTAGGAGAGACTGATATTGCTAGAGATCAAAATGGAAAGGATTGACAACAATGGAATACATGGCCAAGGTTTTAAAAAATAGGGTAGATTTTTTTTATTTTATTTTGGAGAACTACCCCGAACCATTACATTTAAACCAAGCTGAATACCTAGTTTATGACACTAAACAAAGTTCTAAACTTATTATAGCTGGGGTTCCCTAAAACAAATATAGTCAGGATGACCTAAAAACAATATAGCCGGGATGTTCAAAATTCAGATATATGTGATGTTTAGTCATCACACTTAGTCATCACATATCTATGGCATGAAAATATATATATTTGTGGCATGTAGAAATATATAATGTGGAATGAATATATATATTTATTGGCATAACAACTAGTATTATAGTTATGTGTCAGGTGAAATGTTAGTAGAACCATTAAATATACATAAAGCCGAATATTTTAAAATAAAAACTCTCAATTTTAAAATATGTAGTGGGTGAGGGAATCCATTTAGAATGAATCTCATGGTCTCCATCACTAGTTTAAAAGTAATACAAGTTGGATGGCATGTTGGTCTTGGTACCTTCCCCCTATCAGATTAACTAACTGGCATGTACACTTAGTGCAAGCCACAATTAGGTAATTCTATAGATTGTTAAATTAGCTATGAATGATAGCATCCTTTTTATCTGAGTCACTATTATTTTTTATAGGACTAAATATAAGTCATCAGTTAATCTTGTATGGAATGACATAATGTCTAAATAACAAGATTAATAGGAATTTGGCTATATGAATATATAATGAATAGTATATTATTATTGGTATATCAGACTAATGATGAATTCTTTCAATAATTAGTTGAGGAACCCAATTCTTGCGATAGAATTAAAGTTGTTTAAGCTCATTATAAATTTTTTAGGTTATTTTTAAGAAAATATCTTTCTACCCACTCACACCCATTTTTAAGGAAAATAAAATCGATGGGACCATTTATAATGATTGGAAACGAAACTTTGACATCATCCTAACTACTGAGAACTATAAATTTGTATTCACATATCTATGCTCGGATAAATCTTTTGAATGGATAGTCGATGAGAAAGCCAAGCCTTATGAGAAATGGGTAAAAGATGATGAGATATCAAAGTATTATTTTATGGATTCGGCTTCAAATATACTCCAATCATCATCAGTCTATGGCTAATATCTAAGATATGATGTCTAATTTCAAAAAAAAATGTTTGGAAATCAGACTCCTTTAGCCAGATAGAAATCCATGAAGGTTCTAATAATACTATGATAGCTAAAATGCTTTAGTGAGGTATCATATCCTCAAGATGATTGGTATTATAAATAAACTAGAGAACCTTGGAGCTTAAATTGATGTGCATTCTTAGATTAATATTATTCTTTAATTGCTACCAGATTCTTATATGCAATTATGCCTAAACTATAACATGAATAGATATGATTGGACTTAAGCACAATTATTAAAGGAATTAGTATCAGCTAAAATTATTATCAGGAAATCATCTGAAGTATTTTTTGGTTGAAAAAACTTTTAAACCAAAAGCTAGGAAGAAGAATAAGTTTTAGAAATGTGCTCATGTTTCACCGAAAGCTCCTAAGTTGCAAGTGGGAGTATAAAAGCCAAAAAAAATGTTTTTATTCGAAGTAGCCAGAAAACTAGAAGAATTAGTATCTGATTTATCTTGGAAAAGCAAATAATCAAGATATATCTTAATTACTAGTATTTGAAACATGTTTAGCACTTGTATCTACAAATACCTAGTGTGTAGATGTGGGCACCACTAATCATTTCTATAATTAATTGTAATAGTTCTAGAAAACTAGACAACTAAGTGATGGAGAAATTGATATTTATATGGAAAATTCTATGAAGGTAGTGGCTATTGAATGAGAGATTGCATGCTTCAATTTGAGAGAGATGCTATTTTAATTTTGAAAGGTTGTCTTTATGTATCTTTAATCAAAAGAAACTTGATTTCTTTTTTTTGTTTGGTTAAAAAAATATTTTATTTTTTATTCAATGATTTTATAATAATTTACTTCAATAATAAAATTATTTACTTTGATATATTAAAAGACGACCTTTAAGTTATTAAAATTATTTTTGCTATACTACAACAATACAAGTCTAATATTATCAACACCTTACTATAAAAAAGTAGATATCCTTCTGAAATGAACTAGACCAATCTTTGGCACTTATGCCTGGGTCATATAAATCTAAAATAGATTTTGAGATTGTTTAAAGATTGACCTTTGGGTTCATTGAAAATAAAAATACTTCCAACATGCATTTCCTACTTAGAAGGAAAGATGGCCAAGTAGCCTTTTGTGACTAACTTTTTTAGACCCAAAGAGCCATTGGAATCATTTCATTCACATTTATGTAGGCCAATATTTACTCATGCAAGAAGTGGGTTTAAGTATTTTTTCACTTATATTGATTATTACTCAAGATATAAGTATATTTAATTGATATGTCATGAGTCTAATACCTATGAGAAAGTCAAAGAGTATGGATGGAAAGGAAGAAATGTCAGATAAATATCTCAAGACAGTGCAATAGGATTGTGTTGAAGAGTGTCTCTTGGAAAAGTTTAGGGACTACTTTTTGGATCAAAAGATTATATTTTAATTATCTACACCTAGCAATCTATAGCATAATAATATATATAACAAAAAGAAGGAATATGACTCTTATGAACATGATAAGATTAATGATGAGCTATTCAGATATGTCTAATTTCTTCTATGGATATGCCTTATAAATGATGGTTTATGTTTTAAACCTAGTTCCATCTAAGTTTATACTAGCTACTCTAATTAAATTGTGGATTAGACATAAACCTCATCTAAAATACATTCATTTGTGTGGTTGCCCAGCACATGTGCTAAATGGGAAAATAGATATATGTTGGAATTAAGAATAGAAGTTTGTTTCTTCATGGGATATCCTAGAGTAACTAAGAGTGTTTTGTTTTATAGTCCATAGGATTAGAAAGTCATTATTAGTACCAATGGATAATTCCAAGAAGATGATTATATAACAAACTATAAGCACGGAAGTAGAATTATTCTAGAAGTGTTGAGAGGAGATAAACTAGTATAAAATTTTTCAATACTAGTAATAAAAAAGAAATACCACAAGGTAATATTTCAAATACCTCATTTCCTGATAGTAATAGGAAAATTATAGATGATAGTGTTAATATTGAACCTCATTAACTTATCATTGTTATGCTAGTTGGATAGCTAGATAGCAATGATCATAATGGTTCAAAGTGATCATTGTCTACATAGCATGTCATTGAATGTAAACAATCAAGAGGAGTATCTCATTGTAGTGGGAGGATTATTCATTAACCTACATATTATACACTCTTGGGAGAGTCTTATGACCAAATTCTTAATGAGTTAGATACTAATCTTGGAAACTATGATGAAGCACTTAAAGAAAAGGATGCAGAACATTGGCAAAAGGCTATGGAATTAAAGATATAGTTAATGCATTCTAATAATGTCTAAGATCTTATAGAACCACCTGAAGGGATAAAACTCATTAAATACAAGTGGATCTATAAGAAAAAAAGAAGAACCGAGAGCAATGTTGAGACTTATAAAGTTGGACTAATTGTAAAAGATTTTGCTCAGAAATAAGGAACCAATTATAAGAAGACCTTTTGGTTGGTAGTCATGTTAAAGTCAATCTTGATTCTCTTATCTATTACAACTCATTATGACTATGAGATTTAGTACATGGACATAAAGACTACTTTTTTGAATGGTCATCTTAAAAAATGTTTTAATATGAAACATCTAGATGATTTCATAAAAAATGGTCAAGAGCACATTTTGTGTAAATTAAAGAAGTCTATTTATAGACTAAAACAAATATCTAGATCTTGGAATCCTCATTTTGATCAAATTATTAATTCTTATGGTTTTGATCAATGTCAAGATAAAGATTATTTGTATATATTAAGGTGTTCTTAGTATTGTATGTTGATGTTATATTAGTCATTAGTAATGATGTGGATTTTTTTGTCTTTTGTTAAGGTCTAGTTATCTAGTTAATTCGATATGATAGACTTTGAAGAAGCTACTCACATTCTTGAGATTAAGCTTTTGATAGATCATATGTAAAAATGTTGGACTTGTCTCAAGTTATTTATATCGATCAGATGTTAACTCATTTAAGTATGCAAGATTCTAAGAAAAATTATTTTCCTTTTAGACATGGAATTGCTTTATCAAAAAATTAGTGTCCCAAAACATCTGATTAGATAGAGAAAATGAAAATGCTTCCATATGCATCAACGATAGGAAGCCTATTGTGTGCAATACTTTACACCATACGTGTTATCTATTTTACTATAGCATGATAAGAATATGTCAATCTAATCTAGGACAAGAACATTGGATTGTTGTAAAATAAATAATCAAGTACTTAAAGGGACTAGACATTATATGTTAGCATAATGAGTGACAAACTTGTACCTATTTGGTATACAAACTCAAGTTTCTAGCTAGATGAGAATTTGAGAAAATCACCATGGGTTATGTGTTTACCTTAGGAAGTGGAGCCTTTATTTGAAAGAGTATCAAGCAATCTTATATTACTGATTCCAGCAAGGAATTCAAATATGTGGCAGCTTTAGAGGTAACCAATGAGGTTGCGTCTCTCAGGAACCTCCTGATGAATCTATGTGTCATTCTTTTATACAACTACCTATTATACTTTATTATGATACTAGTAAAGTAGTTGATGATTCAAAGGAACATATAACTCACAAGAAGATGAAACACATCAAGGGTAAATACCAACTAATAAGATATATTATAAAAAAAGAGATGTTGTAGTGACAAAAGTAGTATATGTAGAAAACTTGGTGGATACTTTTATGAAGCACCTTCCAGTTAAAGATTTTAGGAGACATGTGGAAGGAATGAGAGTCAAATGTGTGGCATCGTGGCTTTGAGTCTAGGTAGAAGATTATTGGAACTGATTTATACTAAAATTTATTTTTAATTGTTTTTATATTTTCTAGATTTACATGTTTTTCTTATTTTAATAAAAATTTTACAATGAGCCGACTTTGTGAAAATACATATATCCATTATTCTACTTTATAGATGATTTGGTACATAGAGTTTAGCTTATATATAGAAGATCAAATCATCAATTCTTATGGAATATAAGTTTATTATCTACAATCTAGATAGAGCTAGAAAATATATTGGTAAGATTGTTGTGCTAGATTTTAATAAATCTATCTTAACTATGGTTAATGATGAAGTTCTAACTTTTAGTACTAGTACACGTGAGTATATTGAGTGGGACCACCATAGAGTGCTTATTTTATACTATCTTGTAAAATAAAATACATCATTATTATTATGAACATTATTATTCTTATACTTCAAGTAATTAAGATTTGTGTATACTTGTTAATAGTTATTTTAATTCATAAAAAGTGGGCTCTAGAAATAGATTAAGGAAATCTATGAATTGGATAATTTTATCAAGAGTATAGTGAATATTGTTTATTGATGGAATTCATTTTATATTAGAAGGATTGATGGTGCCTCCTTTAGAAAGCTTATAATTTTTGATATTGTCAAACCTTAGAATTGGATTTTGATCCAACATTTTAAATTAGTTAAGTGGAAGGTCTTAATGAAATAATTAGAGATTGATTGAATTAAATTATGAATAATTTAATTTAATTAATGGGTATCTATTATCTTAATATGAGTAGTTTAATAAGTGTTAAGTAACAAAGGACATAGATTATTTTAAATAAGTAGGTGAATGTAACTATAATTTTGTAGTAGAAAGAATTATAATTAATATAAATTATAGTGTAAAATAATTTACATTGAGAGCCTGGGATCTTATTTAGAAAGGGTCCTTTCCATAGTCTTATATAGAGTCAAAATAATTAGTAAAAATTTTTATTTATTTGAAGTATGTGTATATAATCAAACTAGTTAATTTAATTACAGTCAAATTATTTGATTTTATTATTGAGTAAAATTAATTGATTTGTATTAAATTAATTGTGTGTGTGTGTGTGTGTGTGTGTGTGTGTGTGTGTGTGTGTGTGTGTATTAAATTATTTTATATTAGTTTTTTAGATATTAAAAAAATGAAATTATGAAATGACATATTATTGTGAAAAATTTCTATTTTTTTTATTTAAATAATGTGGCTCGGATCCTAGACACTATAGCATCATCATCTTTCTCATGGATTCTAGAACAAAGGACATATGGAAGAAG
This sequence comes from Sapria himalayana, assembly GCA_029783825.1. Lineage (NCBI taxonomy): Eukaryota > Viridiplantae > Streptophyta > Magnoliopsida > Malpighiales > Rafflesiaceae > Sapria > Sapria himalayana. The sequence continues at coordinate 725,594 of JAREIK010001381.1, read as the reverse complement.
ATTTTGCCAGTGTTAGCCACCTTGAGATATGTCATTCTTGTTACAAATATATATGAAATCCATTCAGAATAAAAATAACATATCCTATCTGTATTATCGATTTGAGGTTTTTTTTAACTCAGTTCTCCATCAATCACATACATGCATCATTGAAATTTTCATATATCACTATACATATCATCACATTCAAACACAAGAACATGGCATTACATTTAAACACAAGAACATGACATCACATTCAAGACAATATCATGTCATGACAAGCATTCATGAAAACATAGCATCACAACATCCATACCATAACTAGGTAATGATCATGCCATCATGAGCATACATTCCACAATTATGCTTTGATTGTGCCATCACATTATTCCTAGGTTAAACAACCTAGATATTTAGGTTTTAGAGTATATTAATCAAGGACTTCCATTAAGGAAGTCTAGGTTTTTGGGGTAGTGCCCCAATAGGGTTCAATCCAGCCCCAATTAGGTTGCAAGGGTATGTGGGCTCGAGGTCGAGACTGCCAAAACTAAAATAACACAGTAGCAAACAAAAAAATGTATAAAAGTTCCAGCACGGCCACCCTTAGCCATTGCAGGCTACATCATGGCCGTCATTTGCCACTACATGCTCCACCACAATTGTCGTCCTCCACTATAGGATCCACCATGGTCATCAAACACCACTATGTGATCCACTATGGTTGTCATCCTCCATAGTTGGATCCACCATGGTCAACATTCACTAGTACGTGATCTAAAATAGTAATTGTCCTTCACTATTGGATCCGCCATGGTCACCATTTGTCATTGAGTGATCTACTGTGGTCATCATCATCCACTACATATTTTACCATGGTTGGTGTTCACCACTAGGTGATCCATTACAATCGCCATCCTCCAGGATCCACCACGGTCACTATTCACCACTAAGTTACAAAAGCATATGCCTCTTTGAAAGGAGTTCACAAAAACTTGTAGAAATAAAATGATATTACACCGTGTGTGTTTACAAAAATCACACAAATTAAATTACAATAATGCCACCCCACCAATTAACAAGCATTATCACATCCAAACATAAGATCCAAATGCATCATTCAAAAGCATAAATAACCAGGTGGTATGTTGTTTAATAGAGGTCAGAACATCTCTATTACAATCAAAGACATTTTCTAATCATATATCCACATTAAAACACAATTCAATTACACACAATATCATAGACATGACCTCTAATATCATTGTTAGTTGTTGAAACCAATTCTAAAAACAATTGTGTGTAACATATTCATTTAAGTTTTCATATTCTTAGAAGAAGATCAAAGCAAGTTTGTTTTAAACACATGCTTTCAAAATTCATGAAGTAAGAGTTTTCCTGACATGTCTCATATCACGCCTACTTCGTCATCTCAAAGAGGAAGATGCACAATGTGTTGGTTGTCCATATCTTTTACTATAAATCTGAAAATGCTTGAAATAAAATTAAATAAAAAAACACATGTTACATCACTTTGTGAAATTGATGTGACATGTCTCTTTTTTTATATTATTTAGATTATATTAAAAATTTAATCAATTTATTATATATATATATATATAATCAAATAATTAATTCAATTTTAATTTATATTAATTAATAAAATTAATTAATATAACTTCAATCAAATTAATTATCTCAATTTTATATACGCACATATTCTATATAAATAAACTAAATCGTTTATCATAATTTCAAATATTTTTTATGGTACTAGATTAGGCAGTGGAAGAGACTCTAACACAAATAAGATTTTGAGCTCCCAATATAAGCTATATGCACCATAATTAATATTAATTATAATTAATATCACTATAGAATAATAATTACCCTAACTTATTTTAAATAACTCACACCTTTTGTTATTTAATACATGTTTAAATCCATATGGTAAGAATACAAATACTCATCATTTGAATCAAAATTACTAAATATTGAATAAAATCAATCTTTTATATATTACCTTGAGACTTTCTACTTAACTTATTTGATATACCAATCAAAATCTACTCATAGTGTTTGGCAATATTAAACTTATAAGCATCCTCAAGGGGGCATCATTAATCAATTTTACCAGACACGAATTCCATAAATAACTAACATTCACCATTTAATTGATAATGTTATCAAACTCATTGAATATATTGATCTAGTAATAAATCTCATCCTGTATGAGTTAAAATAACTTAAACAAATATACATGTTAATCAATTATATCAAAAGTAAGAGTAATAGTATTTGTAATAACTATTGTATATTTTTAATTTATATGATAGTATAAAATAACTATAATGCTTTGGTCTCATTCAATACGTATAAGTAAAATAGTATAAAAGTTAGAATTACACTATTCCCCAAAGTCAAGATAAACATATTGAAATTATATGCTACAATCTTACTAATAGAGTGTTCAATTCTACCTAGATTATGAATAGTAAATGTATATTCTATGAGAATTAATAATTTGATCTTTAATATATAAGCTAAACTCTACGCAAATGTATATTTATTATAAATATAATCTTATCGCATTTGTCATTCAAAATAAAACCAAAATGAATCCAATAAACAATTAAAAGAAAAACAAATAAAAATGGCTTTTAGGGTAAAGTGGTTCAAACAATTAAGATTAAGATATGGATAACACTCATTACTCATATAAGATTAAGTTATGGGTAACACTCATGTAAGATTAAGCATAGACTAAATGATTTGTATGTTGACATAATATTTGATTTGTATTGGCCTAGCCTGCTAGCAATTCTTCATAATTCTTCATTCTACTAGCAAGATACATTATGTGATGATGTCATTAGAATAAGGTACAAATGATTATGGTGGTTGGTATCCTATGAGTAAATGGTTCATCAAAATAGATAAATGATTGTTTTGCTATCTTCATCAATAGGAGACCCAATTTGTGTTTAAGAGATCTCTTCATTATATTACTCCCAACAAAGATCGATACCAAACTATTAAAACATGAAATGTTGGTAAAAATATTTTGTGAAAGTTATGTAAATATACATTGTTTTGAAAGAAACATTAAAACAAGGACCCTAAAGTTTCTCTTTTGGATTTTTAGGCATGAAACTCAATAATAATTGAGTTTGTCCACTAAAAATGTGCACCCCCAAAATACCCTTATATACTGCACATCATCATTTATCATTTTAGTTAATAAAATACAATACACACACATACCCACATCATATATACATATATATAGCCTACAAAAATAGTTTCAAAATTATTTTCTAATCTACCCAATATATATATATATATATATATATATATATATATTGTATATATTGAGTTAATGTGTGAGTGTGTTTGTAATTGTATAGTATATATATATATATATATAATTTATACCCATTATATATATACATACAATATATAATAATATGGATATATAGATAGTTATATACTTTGTATAAATACACAATATATATATACTATGTATTTTTATACACATAAACACATAAATATATATATATATGTTTAAACTATATTATGTAGATATAGATAGTATGTATTTTGTGTGTATGTATATATATTTAGTATGTATAGTGTAAATATATTTATATATACACAAGATATGTACTTTGTATATATACACATAAATATAATATATTTTGTATAAATATATAGACATGGTATATATACATTGTCTATATGTGTAAAAAAAAATTGTATATATACTATTGTCTATATGTAGATATATTGTGTTTATCTATATGTAAATATACATATTACATTTCTTGTGTGTGTGTGTGTGTGTGTGTATACATGGTATATATACTTGTCTATATACATAATATGTATATATATACTATGTATATTTATACACATATTCACATAGTATATTTATAGTTTAAAATACATATATATGTATACTAAATATATTATGTATATATATAAACATATTTAATATATTGTGTATATATCTATATACACAAGATATGCATTGTGTATATATTGTGTAAATATATACATATTATATATACAATGTGTAAATGTGTAGTATATTTATATTATGTATATGTATATAGTACACACACACACATGCACACACACATTCGCACGCACGCATATATACTCACACACATACATACATAATATATATATATATATATATATATATATATATATATATATATATATATATATATATAAACATAGTACATATCTATATATACATTCTATGTTTGTTTCTATATATGTATATGTATATAGTGTATCTTTAAAAAAATTTCAAAATTATTTTCCTAGGTTATATGTGTGTGTGTGTATATTGCATCTATATATGTTTATATCATGTTTATCTGCATGTGTATTAATACTTAGTATACAAATAATATAGACACACATTTAAGTTTTTTTTAAATTTTTATGTTTCCTATTTTTTTATCTTTTTATAATTTGGCATGATGGGATATATATATATATATATATCCCATCATGCCAAATTATAAATATATTTACACTATTTTTTTTTTTTTTGGAGTAAGATGCAAACATGATATTCATTAAGGTAATAGAGAAAAAGGGTAGAAGTGGAAGTGACATTTTTAGTTTAATTTGTATTTTTTGTTTGGAATCTGATAGGATCACTTCTGGACCCCAATGTTTGAATTATTTCCTACATTCTTTTTGGGAAAAATTATGTTTTGGTGCAGCATTAATAAAAAAATTGTAAAAAATGAATATACCTTTTTAATATTTAAAAAATAATACACCAAACTCTTAATTAATTAACTTTTAGGTGCATTAATTTATATTAATACAAAATTACCCTTACTTTTAAACAAAATAACCTATTTTTCGATGTGAAATGCCTAAGAGTGACTCCACAAGTACGAGCTTCCATGAGCTTGTGGAACTTCCAAGAGCTCTAGTGAGCTCGAGAATCTTCAGGGAGCTCCAATGAGCTCGGGAAGCTTCGGACTTTAGAGAGCTCCAATGAGCTCATGAAGCTTTCAAGAGCCTCAGTGAGCTCATGAAGCTCGTAACGAGCTTGACGAGCTCATCAAGCTCTTAATGAGCTTGACGAGCTTCCAAAAGCTCAATGAGCTTGAGGAGCTTCCAAGTTGTGATAAGAATATTGAGTGTGATTGGGAAAAAAAATAATGAGATTTAGTGTGTTTGAATGAATTAGAAATACTTTAAAAAAAATGATATTTTTATATTAACAATATTCAGTGAACTAAAAATTAATTAGTTAAAAGTTTGGTTAATAATTTTTTAATTATTAAAATTTAGATTTCTTTTTTACAATTATTTTATATAAATACGCCAAACATTATTTTCCCTTAAATAAATTTATGTTAGTGTACCAAACATAAAATATTTGTATTTTGGATACACCAAATTTTTCAAAATTTAAATAAAATATATTAAATTCTAAAATAATTAGGTTTTGGTACACTAAAATTAATCAACCCAATTTTATCTTTTAGAAATTAAAAAAATTTGATTAAATTAATTTATAAATCCTGTGTGTGTGTGTGTAACCAGGTCTAGTTAACTTTATATATCATCTATATTTTGTGCATATATATATATACATATATATATATATATATATATATAGTTAACTCTATACACCTACTTCAGATAGACAGCACATGCCATACAAACAAAACATATATCACAGTATGCATTAGATCACATGAAAAAAAAATTGAAAATTTGTTTGGATAACATTTGAAGCTGACATGGAAAATTTAAGTGCATCAAGGAAGAAAAATTGTAACAAAATTAATTATTTTTAGATTAATTTACAATACCCAAACTCAAGATATTTGAAACTTAAATAACAAACTGAACATATCTTTGAGTTCCCAACAAATATTTATTAAGAACGAGATCCAATTTTCCCATGGAAAAGAGCTGTCCCTTACCCATTTATGGAACATCAAATTCCAAACCACTATTTGAAAGTTGAAACTGAACACAAACCAGTACACTGTTCCCATCCTATGAGCGCCATTCAATTACCACAAAAAATCCAAAAGGTGACGGACGATCCTGATAAATCGTTTCGAAAAAAAAAAATGTTTGTGCCAAGGTAGCAGAAAAACGACAAACAGCAGAATAAAAAAATATGTAGTTAATCATCATTAAAAAAAAGGAACATAGACTGAATTTTTTGTTGTAAAATTACTTTTTAAATTTCTATTATGTTCAAAAACAAACAATGAAGCAATTATCATCCGGCTGGTAACCATTTAACCATTTAGTATCAAACAAAACCTTCGTAACAATCAACATCATTGTCGCACACAGGCATCTATATTATAAACATTGACAAAGAATATAAAAAAGAAATCAGCGAATAAAAGTGACCCATATAGTTTTACTTTCTATGACCAATTTTGCGCTTCATGTCAGTGGGCGACAACTGTTTGCGACCAAGATGCAGTTGAGAAGCAGCTCCATTCAAATTTGGAAATTTTCTTACAGGGGGGGATGAACTAGTAGGCATTGAGCTTAAGGTCCTCAGAAAAAAAAAATCAAAAATCACAGTTATCGCTAATACACAACAGATAAAACCAACAAAGAATAAAGAAACAAATACCTTCTGACGAGATTCTTTGGCATTTTTTGATTTGATTTACTCGACTCTGACTCAGTGGATTTCAAATGCCACCCAAGTTGAGTTTCATTTGAATGGCTGGTACTAGCATCAAGATCATCTGAATCCACAGCTAAAATGTGAAACTGCTGCCCAAAATAATTTTCTTTCTGGTGGACAGCATCATCCATGTTCACCACAACCTTGTCAATCCACTGACTGACCCCAGTTTCCTTTTCTTCGGTGTAATTTTTGGTAGGTCTAACAGCTGGAGGAAAAGAAAAAGAATCAGATTGAACATCAGATTCAGAAAATTGTCTGTTTGACCTTAATGCAGCATCAACTGTGAACACCTGCAAAATGGAAGCACAGCAAAATATTTGAGAACTTATCAAAAGACGCTGCTTTTAGAAGCAAAAGATGGTAGCATACACATCTACCAATAAGATGCTATTTCTGCTTTTTAATGCTTTCTAAATATGCATTGCATTTGTTGAAGTATATATATATATACACAGAAATTGCATTATAATATTATAAGAATGGTAGAATAGTATTTTTTAGAATACAGGTATTCTGCTATTGTTGGTGCCATGATGGTGATTCTAATCAGAGGTAGCTTTCCTACCAGATCTTTTATTCTGATTTATATTTTAATTTCTCACAGAGATTTAAAACGCATGTTAAATTCACATGTTATTGCGATTAACACCTAAGTATTCAATACTCAGTTTTAGTACTGGGGATCTATAGGGCTTTTAAGTGAAAGGTTAGCATGTTGACGAACAAACAACTATATCGTAATATCTTGGTTTACCTAATTCTGACAATATTCAACAAATAATAGAAGGAACAATTACCTCCATGTTGGAGCCTGCCCCAGCAGGATGTTGAAAAATATTGCCCTCACTCTCATTATTGAGTCTGTGCTTATGAGTAAACTGGGATAAATCCCTTGATCTCCTCTGGAATCTCTCAAAGGTGACAGATGAATAGTTTTGAAGTTGGTCCTGTTCTTCTTTCCTTGCCAATGCCATCTTCATCCGAACAATCTGAAACAGAAAAATTAATTCTTATATTTTTAACATGGTCATCCAACAAAATATGTTGCACAGATGTTGGGAGAAGTAAAATTACTTGTTCTTTGAGATCTTTGACATCTGTATTACCACTGTTGACACGTGCAGCACCAAGATCCACAGTTGACACTCTCTCTGCAAATTTAAGAGTGCTTATTGTTTCTGCTACAGCATCTGGTTCAGGGCTTATGTGAACAAACATTAGGGTCTTTGCTTGTCTACCTAAAAGGATGAGCAGAAGTCTTAAACTCTATGAAAGAGAAAAAAGAACTAAAAGAGATCTGAAATACACTGGTATTTTATGCCCACCAAGTGACTCTTGGAGTAGCTGGGTCAATTTGCTATTTCTGTATGGTATGTGAGAATTCTTCTGTGCAAGGGATGCAATCACATCTCCCAAAGCTGAAAGAGATTTGTTAATGTGTTGTGCTTCCTTTAACCTGTCTCCTGTAGCCTCAGATTTTTCTACCCTCTCACTCCCGGCCAAGTCAACCAGATGCATACAAGCACGAAGTACAGTTCCTGATGTTAAAATTTTCCCTTGAACATGAACAGTCAGACAGCTGCAATATCACAAAAAATGGAAAATCATACTTGTGAGATTTTTCATCAAACAAGGTTTAGGAAGGAAAAAAAAAGGCAAAATACACCTGTGAGAGCGACTGCTGTGATCATTCAGGGCTGTTGCACAGATGGTACGGTTGCTTTGTCCCAGGTTCATTAAGTAAATAACATCAGATGTGGAAGACACGGGAACTAAGTTTGCTTCTGGGACACTTAAACCCGTATGAGAACTGTTGCGAATTTCTAATGTATAGAAAATTAAAGATGACAATAAAGTGAATGCAGCCCACAATTCTAAATTAAATTATTTCTTTAAAAATAAAAATTGTTTCATTAAGAAAGTATAAACAAGCAGCTATCAAAATATTTTGGGCATGAATTGAGGATGTAGTGTGAAGGATATTTTTTTTCACTCCCATCCGTAACAAGGAGATCTTTGACTTGCTCATTATATATCTCTATCATTTGAACAGAAACAGTATACTCAAAAGTTTGGTTTCTCTGATGGGCCAGGAGAAATAAATCACTCAATGCTCTATAATTAACACCTTGGTTCTTCTCCATAAGATCTTTGGGTCCTGTCTGCAAGAATTAAAAATAAATATGAAATAACAAACACAAAATAGAATGCATAGAAACAAGCAAAGATCTATGATGTTTGAAGGTTTTACCATGGTGAACGTTTTTCCAGACCCAGTTTGACCATATGCAAATATGCAAATATTATACCCATCAAGAACAGATCGAATCAGTGGCTGCATATCAGAGAAGACTTCCACTGCAATTTACAGATTATATGATGTGTCAGCAAACCATGATGTGCATTAATTTGTAGACAACAAAAATGACAAAAATAATCACCTTGGGTTGCAGATGGTCCAAAAATTTTGTTGAAGGTGAACGACTTCAGTCCTTTACCAAACTTTGGTGGCGTGTTGATTGTAATTGTCTCATCATCAATGTGATTAACAACATTTAGATAGTTTGACTTCCCAGGCAAAAACGGCCTCACTCGACAATAAACCCGTATTCTACCTAGTTATTAAAATAAATCATTAGAAACAATGGAGATGGCATGATAGAGACTTTAGTGAATTGGAGCTTACCCTTTAGGTCTTGTACTTGATTGTATAATTTACAATTTTCCTCACAAATCTTATGATAACCAGAAGCTGCGTGACATAGACAACGAATGTGCATGCCTGAAAAAAAAAAGAGGGGCCAAACAGAGCAACTTACCCAGTAGGAAAAAAAGACAAATGGAATTTGAGGGGAGAGATGGAATAGAAGGGATTAGGATTAAAATATCACCATTCCGATAGATAGAATTTACCAATATTATTGAATTCCTCATGGAATTTCATTTGCATCAACTGAACTCCAGCCTTGGTTGTCAGTAACATGTTTTTTATTTGCTTCGAGACAAAGAAAAGCACTTTGGTTTTGTGATAGATTATGAAAAAGATCATAGAAAATAAAATATTTGTAATCTCTGCCAATACATGTATATCTCTTTGTTGTTCATGAAGAATTGTTTGGCATTTCAAGGATTGTATTTTCAGTTCATTTTCTGGAATGTCATGTTTGTCCGAACATTCCTCATTCTTTATCTCTGTAACAAATTGGTCATCCTCCTAGATTTAAACAAGAAATAAGCATATCTCTTAAAGATTTTAGTATGTTCAATTGGCTCAATAAATTGGGGCAAGTGGTGTTGACCAATAGAAAACAGTCATGACTTAAAAATTCTGGAGGGGTCTATAAATTACCAATTCATCATCAAGTACAGATGCTGCTGAGAGTTGCGTTCTCTGAGAACATACTCCATCTTCAGCAATTTTCTTCAAATTTAATGCAAAGATTGATATAAAGAAGACACGAATGGGGAGAAACAATTTTTGGCAACAGACATATAAAAGCATACCAGCTCAAGTTGATTTGCAATTTGCTGCCCAAACTCTTCTGAAACTTTTCGTAGAACAGACTCCAACTAATGAGAGCACACAATCAGATATAAAACTCATTTAAAGAAGCACTTTATAAAATATAACAATGACATGGGGAAAGAAACAGTACACAAGAAAGCATTTCCCTAACAGTACAAAGCATAGTCTTACTATAGATGCGTTTTCGGGATTCTTGTCTGACAATAGAGAGCGAAAATGAGAGATAAACGAATGTGATGCAGACTGCAAGTAAAAAATGAAAAAAAAAATAATGTGATCTAAAGACACATCAAATGATAAATTCAAATAAAAACAATCTCACCAACCATTTTACTAGTTTCAAGTTTAGAAGCAGTGCAGTCCAACTTATTTTCATTCATTGATAAGGTGCTCGACAAAGATTTTGCAAATGGCTCTGAATATTTTCTCACAAAAAGCTTTCTGGGTGTAGAAGGCTTTATATTTCCAACAAACTTCCAGATTCCATGACCACCAGATTGTTTCCATTCACAATAAGATTTAAGTGCTAAAACACAGTTTACAATCCTTGATGATTTACCTCCCTGGAATATTATTTAATAGAATGAAAACAATCAACTCTAAGACATCAGAATTCCATTTAGATGGAAACAAAATGCTACTAAATTTCGCTCTGAATTATCTATTTAGATTTCAGAAACATGCCTGTTCTAAATCAGACGCCTCAAAAGTAGGAATCCCAATTGTTTCCACTGCCACAAGGAAATTCCTCAGATTTTCAAAGTGCTGAAATGCTGATAATGCTGCTCCATCAGATAGAACAATATCATCGCTCGGACCTTCCACAACCTAATATCAACTAGTGATTGAAACATAATGTGAATAACACACTACAAAAACTATGAAACGTGCAGGAGAGAGACGAAAGTCACCTTCAGCACAGCTCCAAGTTGAACCTTATTGAGAGCATTGCAAAGAATGATACCGCTTCTTAAACCAAACCTAAATTCTTCCTCTGAGGATTCAAGGGGCAAATCCTTAGCAGCAGACACTCCCACAACTTTTCTCAACCAAGCAGAAGCTTCGTGCCTCCTCAATGCTGTACTTACAATGACACCTAAGTTAAAATCATCATATGCCAGCTCTCCGAGAAGGTTAGATTATTTAAGTCACTAGCAAAAGTGAATTCGGGTTTTGCGAATTGTTTAATTACAATTAATCATATTGATCCTTCATAGGAACAAGCTTTTGCAAACAATCACAGCCACGAACATCGAGATATAAAAGATGATAAAGATAATATTTCATAAAAAAACATGTGTTACCAGCTTCTTCATTCTTGCGAAGATGGAAATCCAGATCTCTGAGCCTGCTCCCGCGATGTTTCATGCCGTCATCTAGCATTGATGCCATTGCTTCCTCTCCCGCCATCAAGAAACAACAACCCCGCGACTCAAACCAAAAACCTATTGCAATCCAGAAAAATAGATTTGGTCCCGAAGATTCTTCCCCACTTATAGAAAATAAAATTTGCAAAAATAGAATTACATAAAACATACAGATTGGAAACTAAGCAAAGAGATAGAGAGGTCAGTCGATATTATGATTTTTAATTGAGTGAAACAGCCTGGTGCGCATTAATGTTATCAGCAATTTGGTTTGAATTAATCTCTAATTTTTGTGGATGTCTTCGTATTGTTTACGCTCGTAACTAGCGGATCAGTGAGGATGGAGATGTTTTTCCGATCCTATCGTCAGAAAGCAGCAAGAGCGTGTCGCTTAAGGGTTGAGACGTGCTCCTCGTGCGTTTGGAGGCCGTTTGTCATAATTAGAGAGCGTGGGCCGTGCAAATGCCACTTTTCAAACCTCGCTGGACCGTTGAGCATGAGATTCCAAGCAATGACCCTTACTTTGAAGGAGAAAATAAAATATATAAATACGTACATATATATATATATATATATATATATATATATATATAGACACACTTGCATACACACATTAATAATTATATATAAATATATGTACATATATAAACACATATTTATTTTTATGTATACATACATACATGTATGTATGTGTTGTGTGTGTGTGTGTGTGTGTATATATATATATATATATATATATATATATATATATATATGAGTGTGTTTGTGTATGTATATATAAATATATATACATACATGTATGTATGTATGTGTATGTGTGTGTATGTGTGTGTATGTGTGTAAATTTATCTATATACATATATTTATAAATAAATTAAATATACACACATATCTATACATATATAAATATATAAATATGTGTGTGTATTTGTTAGTTTGTTTATTATTTATTTTATTCATTTGCATACATATATCTTTAAAAATAAATATATATATACATACATACATATATATATATATACACATGAATATATAATTATATTTAAATATAAGTACATATTTGTATACATTAATATATTTATTTATTTATTTATTTGTTTGTTTGTTTGTTTGTTTGTTTGTTTGTTTGTTTTGTTTATTAATATATTTAGTTATATACGTATATCTTTACAAATAAATACACACACACACACACACACATGTGTGTGCGTGTACATATATATAATTATATATAAATATATGTACACATTTGTGTACATTAATATATATATATATATATATATTCACACACACACATTTTTATATACATACATATTTAATTATATTCATTTATTTATTTGTGTAAGATTTATATTTATACTAAAAGTAATCTGATTGTAATGAATATTTATTAAATATCATTTGTTGTTTCAATTATATAAGAATTTACAATGAGTTGATAATGCATATGTATCATTTATTCTATATAGTTTGATGATTTAGTGCATTGAGTTCGACTTATACACAAAAGATCATATCATTAATTCCTATAGAATATAAGATTTCTATTCATAATCTAAATCGAGTTAGATATACCATTGGTAAGATTGTAGCATAAGATTTTAGTAGGTCTATCTTAATTATATAAATAATAAAATTATAATTTCTTGTACTAATACACTCGAGTATATTGAATGGGATCGAGTTGGGGTAATTATTTTATACTAGTACTAAAATAATATATACCATATGGCTATTTTGAATACAGGTGCTATTAATCTTAAAGTAATTAATAATCACATGCACTTGATAATAGTTATTTTGATTGACATAGAATAAGATCTATAAACAGACTTAAGAGCATAGGGAATGGGATAATTATATCAGTTGTATGGTGAATACTAATTATTAATAAAGTTCATGTCCTATTAAAATGATTGATGATGTCCCATTAAGAATACCTATAAGTTTTAATAATGTTAAACACTATAGATAGATTTTAATAAGAAAATATCAAATAAATTTAGTAAAATGACTCAAAAAAATATTAAGATATTGATTAAATCAAATTGTTAGTAATTTGATTTAATCAATCTTAACATGAGAAGATTAATAATATTAAATGACAAATAAGTAAATAACTGGAATTGAATTTTGAATAATTAAGAAGATATAATTATAATTTTATTGTAGAAAAATTATAATTAATGAAAATGAAATTGTTTATTTATATTAAAAATCATATCTTATAAAGCTCGAGGTTCATTTCATACCTTTAACTAGTGTCATAAGCGATGGCTTCATGAATTAAAAAAAAATATTTTGTTTATTTGCTATATATATAAAATCATTTTAAATGAGTTTGTTAAATATACATATACAAATAAACTTTAATTTTTGAATTTTTGTAAGACACCACTTTAAGTGATGTCATTTTAAATGACATTACTTAAAGTGATGTCACATGTGCTTTTTTTTTATAAAAACAATGAGAAAAAAACCCCCACTCATGCTTCTTTTCTTTAGTGTTGATTGGAAATAAAAATAAGGGGGAAGAGGTGTCAAATGGGTTATGTCGTGCCAAATTAAAATAAAGCTAGGTCATGCTGGGCCATGCCGAGTTATGTCGAGTCGTGCCCGAAGATGGGTCATGCTAGGTTTAAATTTTAATTTGTAAATTTTAATTTATCCATAATGAGTACTGACATAATAAAATAAAATGATTAACAAAAATTGCAATAATGAAAAAAACAAAAAAAAAAATCATCATCAAAAATAAATTAAAATAAGAACCATCAAGGTCAAACTCAATGTCAATAAGTGTCAGCATGCAAATCATGATCATCATTATGTAAGCATCGAATAGTATCATTAGCAGCGGGCTCAATATCCTAAAAGTCTCAGAAGTCATTATCTACCAGCAACTCTTGTACTCTTGTTTCAGCCCGATCCTAGATGTCCAACCTCAAATCCTTCCAATTTTTATGCATGCGAGTACCTCAATGATATTTAGCCGTAGTCTTGATCTCTAATCTAAAATGATATTAACTACAATAGAAAATGTTGACTTCGATGCTATTCTCGACATCGGATGAGTCAGTAAATATCATGTCATCTTAGAGAGTACATAATAGGTGGACTCGTATGATTTCTACTATTGTAAATTATCAAGGTTCTTGTTATCATTTTGTGATAGGATTAAGTAGTAATCAATATCTATGTATCAAGACAGCTTGCTCCTATTCGATGGATCGCCCCATTATTTTCTCCTTGCTAACTGAATAGAAAAGTAATCATCGCTGAATATAGTATCCATGTCCATATTATGGAGCCTAGCTATAACTACTACCATACCTAGTGTCGTAGTATATAAATAACTCAGTCAATTTTTTATTAATAAACTCTTCAGGTTGGTGTCCCTAATCATGCACATGGATATGTATGTTGGGGTGTTTTATACCCTTTTCCACCTTAAACCTAGGATCCATGTAGGTAGTCAGCTAATAAAGAGATAGAATGGTAGACCAATCTTTAAGTACTTGATTTCCATCTCAATAGATATGGTACTAAATGTAGGGTCATATATAAATTACTAAATATACTACTAATATTGTGTATGTACCAAGGTGCAATACAAGTGGTGGGCATGTACATAGGTAAACACATGATCATCGTGTCATAAACAAATCTTCGGAAATTTTATGAAAAAAATTTATGTATTTTAGTCCATGTAATCAATAATAAGTTTGTCACTATTACTATTGATTTAGTTGGATAGAACATGTTTGTGTCTAATACATGACTCCAACATTAAGTAAGTGTAATTCTAATGGTATCTCATATTCATTTATAATTTTTATTTATTTAGACATACAAAGAAACAAAGACTGCTAAAACTCATATTGTCTGGTAGGCATCCAAATATATTTTAGTGAGTTTCATATTTTTTCTAATGTGGGGGAAACAACTTTCATCTACACTTGTACTATGAGGTTAATAATATGATACATGTATCTAACATGAAAAATCTCACCTAATGGTCCGTATTTAATGGTCCTAACAAACATATTAATAGCTACTACATCGTTAAATGAATTATCAAATATGATACCAAATATTTTATTTTGAATATGATAATCTTTAAAGATTTTCATCATACACTCATATATGGTAGGGCTATCATCAAGATGGAGAATCTCTAAAAATCCTAAAATCTTTTTATTAAGTTTTCTTTGCATAATGGGTAGTGAAGTATGCAAAAGATGCATCATCACAACTAGTCCTTATATATAATGCTATGAACACCACGCCACTATATTGTCTAAATTCATTAATTATTAATTATTTTTCTAACTTATAATATTTAATAATATCATTACTATGCGTTAATCTAAGAATCTTATGATAAAATAGCTAAAAGTATGTCGGTATATTACTAGCAATCTTATGATCCTCCAAAAATCTAATCGAAAGACCCATGATGGTAATAAGTTAAATCATGGCTTCCCTTTCTAAGTCATTGCGGTATATGAATGGCATCAAAGAAGTTGAACTAGATCCAGCTTCAAAACCATACCTTTCATGCTCAATTAGGTTTGCCTAGTATCTAATGTACCATATTTTTTGGTACATTGATCAGTATATCTCTTTAGGTGCTCGGCCTCACATGCACTCCTACATATATATTTTTTTATAATACTTACATTGTGTCAATTCTTCATCAATACCTCTAGTATTTTTATTTGTTATTATGTTAAAAAATGACTCCAAACTATAAATCTTCTTCTAATTTTTTATTTTTTAGGCATTTGAGTTTGAGTCGAGGTTATTGGAGAACATATAGTTTCAGCCTTGGACCTTTCCATAAGATTATAATTATTATCTATGTGTAAATCTAAGTTAATCTCATTTTTATTATGCTCACTATTAGCCATTTTTTTATTATTTTATTTTTTAAAAATTTAATTATTTAAAAAATAACAAAAAAATTACTTGAATAATATTCTGAACAAGAGATGAGATAAATAAAGCCACAACCCACAACCCATTATCGCACCCCGATCTCCTCTTTCATAGCAATAAAAAATAAAAAAAAAATCAACTACAAGTTACAATATAGAAATGAGTTACGAGCGTTAAGATTTAGAGAGCAAATGAGAATAGGAAATGGATATTAGAGAGCAAGAGCAAAGATTTGAGAGTTAATAAAGAAATGAGAATGAAAAACTTAAAACTATTAATCTATATTTATAGATTTTTTTATTATATAATCATATTTATAAATTTTAATTTTTTTTTTAAGTGGGCACAAACTTGACATCCATCGAATTTCTGCCCGGTCCATTGGATTGAAATCCAACGGGCATGTTGAGTAATGCAAATATTAAAAAAAATTATTTCTTTTTTTCAAATTTTGACCATTAGGGCCTGAAAGCAGGGGTTTTGGGTTTGGGCATCCATCTCTCAGGTCTCATATGCGGATACAGTGTAGGAAAGCAGTGTGCATGACACCCTAGCCGAACCCCAAGCCTACATGCGACGGGGTCGACTCAGCTCATGGTAAGCTCAGCCCAACCTTGTCACGTGGTAGCATTGACCAGGGCCGACTCTAGTCGGCCCGATGCCGAACGTGATGGCGTTGAAGTTGAAGGTGGTGGGCTTGTGCTAAAATGGTTCGTTAATAAATTTAATTTATAAGAACTTTAAAATAAACACACGTGATGAGGTGGGTTTCATTAATAAGCCTGCCTGCCATGTGGCGATGTTTCATTTCAAAGTTTACCATTATTTGGGAAGTGGGTGGGTTGAGCACCATATTCTTAGTAACCCATAACCCATAACCCATTGAGCCACTCCTTGCAAGCTGTTGGACCGTGCCAACAGACAGGAATGTGGGTCGTGCTTGGCCTGGCACGAGGCATGGTTGCCTCGTGCCCAGCATGGCATTAGCTATGCCACAGGCTGGCCAGATCCAGGTCTAGGCACAATTCTGGATTTTGCCATGTCTAGCCAAGCACAGCTTAGTTCGGTCATGCCTCTTGTCATGCCTAGCCAGCCAAACCCACTTAACACCTCTATATGGGAGAAGATATCACGAATAGGCTCTATCAAAATTTGTCTTCAATTTCAATAATACAAAAATCAACATAAAATCTAATCAAATAGATTTTTTATGCAGTATCATTAATAAGTGTTAAAATCTAAAAATGTGTGTGTGTGTGTGTGTGTGTATAATTATGTATAAATATGTGTGTGTGTGTGTGTGTGTGTGTTTATGTGTGTGTGTATATATAAATATATATTTATGTTTATACATATATGTATATATATTTATTAATGTATATAAATATATACATATATCTATATAAATATACACACACACACACACACACACACACACACATACACATATATAATTATATATAAATATGTGTACATTTATGAACATATATATATAATATATATATATATATATGTATATAAATATATATTATTATTATATATAGACTTAGATTTCTAATTAGATGAGGATTTAAGAAAGTTCACTTCATGTTATGTGTTTATCTTGGGGAGTAGAGTCGTAAGTTGGAAGAGTATAAAGCAATCATGTATTGTTGTTCTACCATGGAGGCCAAATTTATGGTAGTCTTGGATACAACCAAGGAGGCTATATGGTTAGAAATTTTTTGATGGGTCTATTGGTCATCCCTTCTTTGTAACTTCCTATTACAATTCATTTTGATAATATATAGCAGGATAGTTGCTAATTTAAAGGAACCTAGAACCTATAAGAAGACAAAACATACTGAGCAAAAATATTATATAATAAAAGATATTATGAAAAGAGGAGATATATTGGTGATCAATGTCATCATTGGACAACCTGGTGGATCCTTTTACAAAAAGATTATAAACAAGAACCTATAGAAGGAATGTAGAATTAATGGGAGTAAGACTTATGGCATATTAGATTTTAAGTCTAAGTGAGAGCTTATTGGAACCAATTTATACTAAAAGTCATTCTTACTTTCTTTTTCATTTTATTATTATTTGATTCATTTTGATTTTTTTTTGAATTTTAATGAGCTATGATAGTGTTTAAAATAAAAACAAATACATGCATCCTTTATTCTACATAGTAGAAGATTTAGTGCATAATGTTTGGCTTACGTATAGAAAATTAAATCATTATTTTTTATATAATATTAGTTTATTATTCACAATCTAGATAGAATTGGACACCTTGTTAGTAGAATTATATCACAAGATTTCTATAAGTTTATCTTGACTATGAGGAATGATAAAATTCCAACTTCTTGTACTAATACATTTATTTGATTTAAACATGACTAAAAAGTATGATTATTTTATACTAATATGTGAGATAAATACACATGCTCATTATTAAAAATAATATTACTCTCAATCTTAAAATGATTGATAATCATATGTACTTGTTAATAATTATTGACATTTAAAAGGTGAGCTTTATAATTAGATCAATATACTTAGTGAGTTGGATAATTTTATTAATTATATGGTAATTATTCATTATTGATTAAATATGTATCCTATAAAATGGAGTGATGATACTTTCTTAAGGATGCTTATAAGTATTGATATTGTCAAATCCTACATGTTGATTTTGATATGGCATATTAAATAAGTTAAGTAGAAAGTCTCGAGGCAATATATAATAGATAGATTGAATTGAATTACCAATAATTGAATTGAATTAATGTGTATCTATAATCTTAATATAAGGAGTTGAATAAATATTGAATAATAAAGGCATTGTCTTGGAATAACTGAGAGAGTGCAATTATAATTATATAGTGGTATAAATTATAATTAATGTGAATTATGATATATATAATTCACATTGGTAGCCTGAGATCTTATTTGTGCTAGGGTCCTTTCCGTAGCCTAATCTAGTGCTATAAAAAACATAAGCATTATAATTGAAGATTTAGTTTAGTTATTTATATTATGTTGGTATGTAAAATCAAGATAATTAATTTGATTAAATTATATTAATTAATTTTATTAATTGATATAAATAAAATCAAATTAATTAATTGATTATATATATATATATATATATATAATAAATTAAAGTGAATCTTAATTATAATTGATTATATACATAATAAATTAAATTAATTAATTGATTAACCATTAACATATTACAATACTTTTGTTAAGTGATGTGACCTATGTTTTAATTATTATTCTTTTATTAATTACATTTTATAAAAATTTGGAAAGTGGATGCACCCACAACTACCATGCCTCTTCTTCTTCATGACTAATGGTGGAACATATGATAGATGAGATGGTTCTGACTTGCTACAACTATTTGAATAATTAAGGTATATACTAAATCATTCTATTTCAATCTTGCGAAATGCCAAAAAAAAAATAAATAACTAACATAATTTGATTTCTGAAAAAGGACAAAATAGTAATTTTGCAATAAGAGAAAATAACCTGAAAATTTTAGAGCTATAATGATAAAATGGATGTCGATATTAAATTTGTCTTGGAAAATATAGCTACGGTGCCAAAATTTGTTAAATTCTGAGAAAATCAGAATTTGTTATATTTTTATTTAATTAAATAATTATTAGAATATTTAGAAAAATAAATTTGCTCAACCGAAAGATCAGGCCACATTGTCCGCACGTGGCTGTGTCTGCGCAAGCAGTCCGTCAGCTGTCTAGGTGTCAACCCAAAAGAAAAAAAATATTATTAATTTAATGATAATAATTATAGAAAAAAAAACGTTAGAAATCCAAAAAATGGGGGAAAGGCTGAAAAAAAAATGTTTATCGCCTGAGAGAGATACAGTACAGAAAAAAAATATATATGTGAATTTTTTTTAATCATAACGAATTATTCTGGAATCAAAATGAAATAGTCAAATAACTAAAGTTATTCTACATGACAAGATCTTCACATTAATATCAAATTTATAAAGTTTCTGTGAAATTTTCCGAAAGGTAGCAGTTTTCTTTTATCAGAATTTCTTTCTATTTAATGGTCAGAAATGATCATGTTTTATATTTCGACTTGAATTGTTAGAAATTTTATTAGAAATAATTAATTGGTGAAAAGTTTTGGTATTTCATTTAGTAAAAGTTAGTGTAATACGAATTGGATTTGGATTGTTATAATTATGTCTGAAACATGGGTTAAATTGGAAATGACATAATTGCATTTCATATGCATGGGAACATTCCATATACATGGGTGGGTGCATGATATATATATATATAGGTATATATATGGTATTTAGTGAACTCGAATTGAGACAACATCCAGACTGAGTTGCATGAGATTTTATTTGGTACATGGTTATTATTGATTGCGAACTCGAACTGGGACAACATCCAGACAGAGTTATGGTGGTGCATATTTCTCGGAGTAAATCCAAGAAAATCATATTTTGTTTAGATAAATGTCCAATATGTTTTTCGGATGAGGTCCATATTTTTCGGAATAGTTCCAAAAAAATAAATATTTTTATAGATATATATATACACATATACATATATACATATATGTATCTATATATATAATATGTCATACTTAGCTTCGACATGTGTGAGAGAGTCGATGGGACTTTGGAATATGTGCATATAAACATTTCATCCATAATTGCATTTATATAAACATTGTACTTGAATGGGTGCTGATATATATTCATGACATTTTACGTGCACTTAGGTAGGGAGTAACTCTGAAGGAGTTTACCCCTACTAAGCTTTACTCACTCTGTTTGTGAGATCCCTTTTCAGGTACAGGTCTAGGATATATGATAGATCCACATACGGAATCACACATGTGAAGGGAAGTCGATTGTGGCTTAAATAATATGTTGTGTGTTTTCTTTTTTTTGCTAAGCAAATAAAATAAAAAAAATATGTATTGTACATTTGAGAAAATTTTATTTTATTGCATATTATATTGTGTGATGGAATGAATGAGACCCCTAGGGGTTGGGGTGTCACAAATCTTCTTCTAAAAAGATATATTTTAAAATGAATGTATTTACATGTAATATTTCCAAATTAAATTTTAACCCTAACAATGGTAACAAAGCCTTGTTTTTGATATCACATGTAAATACATCTGGTTTTAATATGAATAGAGGCATAGATTGATGTCCTTACTAATAACAAAGGCATTCTAACCTTTGCTTAATCAAAGATTACCGACTAGCTATTTAGGTTGTTTAAATGTGTATTTAGATGTGTATGAATATGTTTTTGGATGTGCTTATGGTTAAAGTAATGCTTATTTATTTTCTATTTGTAATGTTGCATTTGATTTGTGTGGTTATGTAATTGCATGAGATGTAATAATTTTCATTAGTTAAAAATAAGCTTATTTTTCTATAACTGAGGAAAGGTTGCTATGGCAGAGCTCATAGTTGTGAACCATGCCATTTTGGAGCTTGTACTGGAAAACTATTGTTGTAGTGGAGCTCATTGTGGTGGACCATGCCATGGAAGATCTTGTAGTGGAACATCATGCATAATCAGATTCCACTATGTTGAACCATATTGTGGTGGAGCAGGTAGTGGCAAACCATTGCCATGGTGAAGCTCATATTGGTGAAGAGTACCATGGTGGAGTTCATAGTGGTGAACCATGCCATGGTGGAGCTCGTAGCTATGAACCATTGCCGTGGTGGAGCTTATGATGGCAAGCCGTGCATGGTGGAGCTTATGGGGGCGAACCATTACCATGGTGGAACTCATAGTGGCTAATGGAAGAGATCACAATAAATTTATTTCTATGTCATTTTTTGATTGTTGTTTATTTTAGTTTCTAGGTTGGTAACCCCGAGCCCCTACAACTTGATCGGGTAGGAGATGAACCCTTTATTAGGGTGCTACTCCAAAACAAGGACTTTCTTAAAAGAAGTCCTTAGTTAATACATTTTACCGAAATAGTTGGGTTATTGAACCTAGGAATTATGTGATGATATAGTCATTACATAATTATGGAGTACATGTATGTGATGTCACAACAATCACATAAATATTGAATGTATGCTTGTAATGACATATTCTTGTATTTGGAAATGATAGAATGTATAGTGGTATGTGAAGATATGAATGATGCATGTATGTAACAACTTGTTTGATGATTATATAAAAAAGTAAATATTACATGTAGCACTCATACATACACACATTATATAATAAACAATTATTTTGATAAAAAAAATAGATTAAAATTTCTATTTTTAGATAAAATATTTTAGATAAATTAGTAATATTATTTTTTATATTAAAAAAAAAGAACCCTCAATCTTTAAAAATACCTAAGTGGGTAAGGGAATTCATCAAGTATGAATCTCATGGTATCCTTGACTAGTTTACAAGTAATTAAAGTTAGTTAAAATGTTGGCCTTGGTGCCTTCCACCTATTGGACTTATTAAATTATAGCTTTATTTAGCACATATCACAATGAGATAATTTTGTTGATTCTAAAAATGAACTGCTTTATATGAAGAATTCTTTTATGAATAGTTGGTATGAAATTATGTGATGGTGTATACTTAGCTATAAACAATATCATCCTATCTATCTAAGTTACTACTATTATTTATGGGACCAAAACAAAGTCATACATCGAGTCTTATCTAGTATGGCTCGTAGCTTAGATAACAAGATTAATAAGAATTAACATGTCTGAATAAATGATGAATAGAATATATCCTTCCATTGAGACATGTTATTCACTGTGTATTAGACTAATGATGAATTCATCTGATAATTGGTGGAGAGAACCAACACTCAAAATATAATTTAAAGCTAATCGGCTCATTATAATTTTTCAGGTTTTAAAAGAAAAATAACTTTTAACCCCCTCACCATTATTCTCAAAGAAAACAAACTTGATGAGACAAATTATATAGATTAGAAAGAAACATTGATTTTGTTAAGACTATTAAGAACTATAATTTTTTGGTTTCAGATCTTTGCTCAGATAAACCTCATGAATAGGGAACTAAATAGGATGCTAGACTTTATGAGAAACAAGAGAAAGATGATGAGATATCGAGGTGCTATATTCTAGCTTTTATGTCAAATATACTCTAATATCATATTTAGTCCATTACTATTACCAAGATATAATGCCTAATCTCAAAGAAATATTTAGGTATCATACTTGTTCTACTAGATAGAAGGTCATGAAAGATTTGATGAATACTATGATGGTTGAAGCCTGAAAATAGAATAGTGATGAATCATGTTCTGAAGATGATTAGTCTTTTGAATTAACCAGAGATCCTTAGAGCTAAGATTTATGTGGATTCTTAAATCCATGTTATTCTCCAGTCATTTCCAGATTCATATAAGTAATTTTTTCTAAACTATAATATGAATTAAATTGATTAGGCACTTGAACAATTACTTAAAGAATTGGTATCAGTTAAGAGTCTTATCAAGAAACTTTCTCAAGTCCTTGTTATTAAAAAGACTTATTGTAAACTGAAAGGTAAGAAGAAGAAAAAATTTTAGAAATATGTTCATGTTTCATTGTCAACTCCTAAGTCACAAGTGATAGTGAAAATGCCAAAAGCTAAATATTTTTATTGAAGCATTCAGGATATTGAAAAAAGTAATGTCTAGTGCATCTCAGTATGGGGAATAATTAAGATAAATCTTATTTACTTGTAGTTGAGACATGTTTAGTAGCAATATCTACTGTACCTGGAGTGTAGATATGAGAGCCACTAATCATATTTGCAATTCTTTATAGTGGTTCTAGGAAACTAGACAACTAAGTGATGATGAGATTAATCTTCACATGGACGATACTATAAAGATGTTGATGATTGTAGTGAGAGATAATTGTCTTCTTTTTGAGTGAGAAACTTGTTTGATTTTGAAAAATTATTTTTACGTACCTTCCATTAGAAGAAATTTAATTAATGTTTCTTGTTTGATGAATATTCTTTTTTATTCAATAATTCTGTAACAATCTATTTGAATAAGAGATTTTTCCAGGTGCATTACTACTAAATTTTATGTTATTAATCTTGTCCCTCATTCACTAGAATGTTCTAAATTGAATAATATTAACATTTTACTATGTAAAAGAAAACAACCTTCCCAAATGAACCAGAACTACCATTGGCACTTGTATCTTGGCCATACATATCTAAAATGGATATCTAGACTAGTTGAAGATGGACCTTTGGGTTCATTAAAAGTGGTAATACTTTCAGCCTATAAATTCTACTTGGAAGGAAAAATGCTCAAATGCCTGTTTTGGTTAAGTGCTAAGAAGCCAAAGAAGGAATTGGTTTATTATGATCTATGTGGTCCCATGACTATACAAGTTAGAGGCGAATTTGAGTATTTGTCAAATTTATTGATGATTTTTCAAGGTAGATATGCATTTATCTAATATGATGTAAGTCTGAAGTCTTTAATAATTTCAAAGGAAATATGGTAGAAATGGAGAAACATATTAATAAATATCTTAGACATTATGATCTATTAATGGTGGAAAGTACCTATTGGAAGAGTTTTAGGATGACTTATTGGATCATGGGATTAAATCTTAGTTTCTGCACTTGGCATTCCACAAAAAAATAATGTGGCAGAAAGAAAAAATAGAATTATTATGGACATGGTGAGATCAAATGATGAGTTATTTGGAACCTAATTCCATCTTGGAATATGCAGTAGAAACAACAACTTATATAATAGAACTTGGCACCATCTAAGTTAGTACTTGCTACTACAAACAAATTGTGAACTAGATATAAGCCTAATCAGAAATATATTTATTTGAGAGGTTGTCTGACACATATGCTAAAAGAGAAAATAGATAAGTTGGAATCATGGACAATTTTGTTTTTTTAAGGGATATCCTACTAGAACCAAATGTGGTTTGATTTATAGTCAAAAATGATCAAAATATCTTTGTTTATACCAATGGTTGGATTATAGAAAAAAAAAACTATATAATGAGCCACAAGCACAAAAGTAGGATTATTCTAGAATAATTGAGTAGAGATAAACATAAACTAGCCCAAACTCTTTCAAAACTAGTAATACAAAAATAAATACCACAAGGTAATATTCTAGATATCTCATTGCCTCATCATAATGAAAGGATTTGTAATGATGATGTTGATACTATATAAACCTATCATTGACATGTTGGTTTCACAACTAGAGGATAATAATCATAATGGTTCATAATGATTAGTATCTAAACAACATGCCACTGAATATATACAACTAAGAAAAGTATCTCATTATAGTGGGAGGGTTATTTGTCAACCTACATGAAATACACTCTTAGGAGAGTCTTATGTAGAATTTCTAATGAGGTAAAAATTAATTTCTATAACTATGATGAAATACTTGAAAGAAAGATGTAGAACTTCAGCAAAAAAATATTAAATTAGAGATGTAGTCTATACACTCCAATCATGAGATCTTATGGAACCACCTGAAGGGATAAAACATATCAAGTACAAGTGGATCTATAAGAAAAAAAGAAAAACATACAGAAATATTGAGATTTATACGGTTAGGCCTATTGTGAAAGGCTTTACTTAAAAAATATGGAATCAATTATGAGGAAATATTTTTGCTAGTAGTAATGTTGAAGTCTATCTAGATTCTCTTATCCAGATATAAAAGGGCTATAAGTTTTATATTGACTTCATTCTTGAATGAAATTTGGTAGATGCAACTCATTATAACTATGAGATTTGATAGAAAGAGGATGCTTGAAAGCAATGGTATAGAAATAGTAGAATAGAGCAGAGTTTTATTTGTCCAATAAAAAAAATGGCCTAGTGTTGGGGTGGTTCTTTCTATGTCTATGGATAGCCCAAGAGGATGGGCATAAGACTTCAATTTTGAATGGACATATTTAAGAGTGCATCTATATGATACAACATGATAGTTTCATAGAA
Source organism: Sapria himalayana (assembly GCA_029783825.1). Classification (NCBI taxonomy): domain Eukaryota; kingdom Viridiplantae; phylum Streptophyta; class Magnoliopsida; order Malpighiales; family Rafflesiaceae; genus Sapria; species Sapria himalayana. The sequence goes on along the minus strand of JAREIK010001381.1, from coordinate 699,080 downwards.
AAGGGCTAAGAAAACATATTATGTAAATTAAAGAAATCAATATATGGACTATAATAAGCATCCAGATCTTGAAAACTCATTTTGATCAAGCCATTATGTCCCATGACTTCGATTAGTATCAGAATGAGTATTGTGTATATATGAAGCATAGTGGTAGCATGATAGTATTATTAGTATTGTAAATAAGAATACTCATTGAAAAGTGATTTGTTTTTTATCTTTAGTAAATATCTATTTGTCCAATCAATTCAATATGACATACTTAGAAGAAGCTGGTCACATTCTTGGGATCAAGCTTATGTGAGATCAAAAGTGATGAATATTAGGCTTGTCTCAAGCTATTTATATTGATAAGATATTGACTCATTTTAGAATTCAAGATTCCAAAAAATATTTTATTCCTTTCCGAAACAAAATCACCCTATCAAAAGATTAATGTCCCAAAATATATTTGTATTCCAAGACATGGAACCATGTCTTTTTAGAAATGATTTTTTAATGCATATATAGTAGAAACCATAATGTATGCAATACTTTATACTAGATATGATTTCTACTTTGCCATATGCATGATCAGTAGATATTAATCTAATTTAGGACAAGAATATTAGAAAGTAGTAAACTATATAATAAAGTACCTAAAGGGACTAAGGATGGTATGTAGTATCCTAAACGGACAATCTAATGCCTATTAAGTATATAGACTTAGATTTCCAATTAGATGGATTTGAGAAAGTTTATCTCTAGTTATGTATTTACCTAGAGGAGTGGAGCCATAAGTTGTAGGAGTATCAAGTAATTATTTATTGCTAATTTTATTGAGAAAAAAAATGTGATAGCTTTAGAGGTAGCCAAGGAGACTGTACGACTCAAAAACTTTTTGATGGATCTATGGATCATTCATTCTATACAATTATGCATTAAACATTATAATAATAATACTGGGGTAGTTGCTAATTTGGAGGAACCTAGAACTCATAAGAAGATAAAATATATTAAGCACAAATATCATCTAATAAGAGATTTATAAAAAGAGGAGATATAGTGGTGACCAAAGTAGCATCAATAGATTACCTTGTGAATCTTTTTACAAAAAGCTTATCAGCAAGAACCTATGAAATGTATGTAGAAGATATGTGGCATCATGACTTTAAGAGTAAGTCAAAGTTTGTTGGAACCATTTTAGACTGAAAGCCATTCTTTATTACCTTTTCCTTTTATTTTTGTTTGGATTCATTTTGATTTTTTTTAAATTGTAGTGAGTTGAGATTATGTTTAAAATAAAAATAAATACATGAATCCTTTATTCTACATAATTGATGATTTGGTTCATAGTAATTGGCTCATGTACAAAAAAATTGAATCATCGATTTATATAAAATATAAGTTTATGATTCACAATCTAGATAGAGTTGAACATTATGTTGATAAAATTGTAGCACAAGATTTCCATAGGTTTATCTTGACTATATTAAATGATAAAATTCTAATGCATTTACTAGTGTACTTGTTTTCATTGAATGAGACTAAAGTAGTGTAATTATTTTATGCTAACATGTGAGATAAATATACACCATGATTATTATAAATATTATTACTTAGTATGTTAGATAACTTTATTAACTATATGATGAATGTTAATTATTGATGAAATTTGTGTCTTATAAAATGGATTGTTGATACTCCCTTGAGGATGCTTATATGTTTTGATATTGCCAAATCCTTTAGGCTGATTTTGATCTAATATTTCAAATAAGTTAAGTGGAAGGTCTCGAAGGAAATATATAAAAGATTAATTGGACTAAATTATCAATAATATAATTATATTAATAAGTATCTATAATCTTAATATGGGGAGTTAAATAATTATTAAATAACAAAGTATGTGAGTTGTTTAGAATAAAGGAGATAGTGAAATTATAATTATATAGTAGTATGAATTATAATTCATCTGAATTATGAAACATATAATACACATTGGGTGCCTAAGATCTTATTTGTGTTAGGGTTCCTTTCGTAGCCTAATTTAGTATCATAAGAAATATAAAAGTTATAATTGAAGATTTAATTAATTTATTTATAATGTATGTGTATATAAAATTAGAATAATTAAATTGTTTAAATTATATTAATTAATTTTATTAATTGATATAAATTAAAATCAAATTAATTAATTGATTGCATATATATATATATATTAAATTAAATTGAATCTTTAATATAATTTAAATAAATAATAATAAGGGGATATATTTCATCACTTTTGTAAAGTCATCTAACATATGTTTTATTTATTATTGTTTTATTAGTTACATTTTATTAAAAAAAATTGCTAAGTAGATGCAAAACCCATGACTATTGTGCATCTTCTTCCTCATGATACATGGAGGAGCATGCAACATGGAAGAAGGTCCTGACTTGATGCAATTTCATGAATAGTTAAGTTATATACTAAATCATTATGTTTCGATCTTCTTCTAAGAAGATAAATTTTAAAACAAATGTATTTACATGCAATATTGCCAAATTAATTTTTAACCCTAGCATTGGTATTAGAGTCTATTTTTTGTGATATAGCATATAAATCAAATGGGTTTTAATAAGAGTAGATACATAGATCGATGTCCATAATTATAATATGGGTATTCTAACCTCTATTAATCAAAGATAACTGCCAAGCTATTTAGGTTGTTTAAATGTGCATTTGAATGTGTTTGAATATGTGTTTGGATGTGTTTGAATGTGCATTTGGATGTGTTTGAATGTGCCTTGGATGTGTTTATGGTTGCAGTAATGCTTATTGATTTTCTAGTTGTAATTTTGCATTTGATTTGTGTGGTTATGTAATTGCATGAGGTGTAATTAATTTTCATTAGTTAAGAATAAGCTTAGTCTTCTGTAACTAAGAAGTTGTGGCAGATCTCATAGTGGTGAACCATGCCATGGTGAAGTTTGTGGTGGAAAACCATTACCATGATGGAGCTCATAGTGGGGAACTGTGTCATGTCGGAGCTTGTAGTGAAAACCCATTGCCCTAGTGGAGTTCATAGTGATGAACTATGCCATGGTGAAGCTTATTGTGACAAATAATGCCAAGGTGGAGATCGCAATGGCAAGCCATTACCATGGTGGAGCTCGTAGTGGCAAACCATGCAATTGTGAAGCTTGTAGTGGCGAACCATACCATGTTGGAGCTTATAATGGCAAATTATTTCCATGGTAGACCTCTAGTGGCCAATAGAGGAGATCACAATAAATTTGTTTATGTGTCTTTTATTTTTGGTTGTAGATTTTAGTTTTCATGGCGCTAACCCTGAACTCTTGCAACATGATCAGATAGAATTTGAACCCTCCATTGTGGGAACTACCCCAAAATAAGGACTTCCTTAAAACAAGTCCTTGGTTAATAATTTTAAAATTGAAATAGCTTGGCTGTTGAACCTAGGAATTATGTGATGATATAATCATCACATAATTTGGGAATGCATGTATGTGATTGCATATATATCACATAAATATGGAATGTATGTAATGACATATTCTTGTATTTGGAAATGATGGAATGTATACTAGTATGTGAAGATATGATTGATGCATGTTTGTAACAACTTGTATGATGGTTGTGTGCAAACAAAAAATATTCACATTGCACTTATACATTCACAAGTTCATATAACAAATCACTCTTTTGATAAATAAAAATAAATTAAAATTCTTTTTTTAAGATAAATATTTTAAAGGAATCAGTAATGTTATTTTTATTTAAAAAAGAGAAAACCCACAAACTTCAAAAATACCTAAGTGGTCAACGAAATTCATCAAGTATGAAACTCATAGTCTCCATTATTAGTTTGCATCTAATTCAAGTTAGTTAGTGTATTGGTATTGGTGCCATGCCCTTATAAGACTGAATGACTTATAGATCTACTAGCACAAACCACCATGAAATTATTATGTGGATTTTAAAATAAATTACTTCTTTATTTGAGTATTTCATTTGAGAACAATCAGTCTTGTATTATGTGATGGTGTACACTTAGCCATAAATAATAACATCATTTCTATTTGAGTCACTGCTATTGTTTATAAGTCCAAAGCAAAGTCAACTATTGAGTCTTGTTTGGTATGGCCAATTTCCTAGGCAATAAGATTTTAATGAATTGGTTTGTCTAAATAAATGATGAATAGTAGGTATCCTCTTATCGAGGCATGATGTTATGGTGTCTCAGACTTATGATGAATTCACTTGAGAATTGGTTAAAGGATCCAATGTTCAAAATAGAATTCATAGCTAATCACTCATTATAATTTTGTAAGTTTGAAAATATTCAAAATTACATCCAATTACAAACAACATGAAAGTTGTCTCATTCTAGAAAGATTATTTGATGTTCTTTTTTCAGTGTTGAGACAGGCTCGTCCCTTCTTGCTCTAAAAAAATTACTGCCAAAGAAACTTCATGCTGACCATTGTCACTAACTCATACATTCTCTGTGGAGTCTCCCTAATTTCTCATGCAGGAGTACCTTATCCTTTACCATCATTAGCACAACTACGAAGCCTATCTATAACTATGGATTTTGTTCATATGCTTTCTTCTGTTGTTTTGCTATAACAACTTGATTGAAGAAGCCATTAGCGCCAGATCTATGGGCTGATCTTTTATCAAAAAAAAAAAAGAAAAGAAAAAGACTAGATTAGTCTTCGAGTGCTCCTTGTCGTTCGAATCTTTCCAAGCTTACCAAGTTCAATGCTTTCAACCCAATCACCACTATTCTCAAAGAAAACAAAAATTAATGTGACCAATTACATAAATTGAAAAAGATACCTATTTATTATTTCTACTATTGAGAATTACAAGTTTTGTTGTATATAATTTGTTTTGATAAACTATTTGTATAACCAAAATATGTTTCTATTTTAATATTTTCATGTAAGTGTAGGAAAAAAAATATTAAGAGATTGAGAATGCATCAATAGCATAATAACGGAGGTACCACTATCTAGTCAGCGGGTCGAAGAAATTTTTGGAGTAGAGCTGACTCGTCCGAGTGATCCGACATGCTCTAGTTAATTAAACCAAGAATCTGTAATTGATATTTTTTTTTGTTTTTTGGATGTTGTAATTTTATGTTCTGGAACTGTTCATCTATCTTCGTTTTCTCCTCTCTACGTGATTTTTCATGACTACTTCTGTGCACATACTGTAAGAACATTTTGATTGGTTATAATATGTAAATGCGTATGTATTTTTCTGGTGGATGTAGCTAGTCATGTTAAATGACTAGTGAACCACATTATTCGCGTGTTTTATTGTGGTTTGTGTTTGTACTGTGATTTTATTCTATCATGGTTCTGTTTGATTGGATTGTGGATATATATCATTTGCTATTTTTTTTTGTTCTCTTCTTCTGTCTCTAAAATCATAATCATGGAAGTGGAATTGCCTAACAAGTTTATACTTATAAATCTTTACCTGGATAATTCTAATGAAGGGGAAACTAAAATGAAGCCATACCATATTAGAAATGGGTGAAAGTTTATGTGATATCAATGTACTATATTCTAACTCTATATTAAATATACTCCAACATCAACACAAGTCAATGAATACTACTTATGATATGATGTCTAATCTCATATAAATATTTAGGAATCATACTTGTTCTGCCAGATACAAAGCCATGAGAGATTTGATAAATACTATGATGGCTGAAAATATCTTAGTGATGGATCATATTCTAAATATTTTTGGTCTTCTGAATGAACTAGGGATCCTTAGAGTTGATATTGATGTGGAATTCCAATTCGATAATATTCTTTTGTCACTTCCAGATTCATATAAATAATTTTTCCTAAACTACAATATTAATAAACTTGAATGGGAACTAGTATAATTTCTTAAAGAATTAGAATCGACTGAGAGTTTATCAAGAAAATATCTCAAATCTTCATTGCTAAAATAACTTCTTCTAAACAAAAATATAAGAAGCTGAAGACATTAAAAAAACATATTCATGTTCCAACGTCAGCTCCTAAGTCAAAAATTTGAGTGAACAAGCAAAGGGTAAATGTTTTCATTACAAGTAGTCTTGATATTAGAAGAAAAAATGTCTAGTTTATCTTAATAATGTGAATAATCAAGGTAAATATCATTTAAAAGTAGTTGAGACATGTTTAATCGTAATATTTACTGATACTTATTGTGTAGATATGGGAGCTACTAATCATGTTAGTAATTCTTTGTAGTGGTTCCAAAAAAAACTAGATAACTAAGTAATGGAAAGATTAATTTTCAGATGGGAGACACTAAAGGTGTTGAAGACTGTAGTGGGAGATTATTGTCTTTATTTCAAAAGAGATATTTTCAATTTTGAAAAATTTTATTTATGTACCTTCCATTAGAAATTCATTTTTTTTGTTTCCAATTTTGGCTAATTATGGATATTCATTTTTATTATATGATTATATAATAATTTTTTTGAATAAGAAATTTATCTGTTCGGGAACATTAAAAGATGATATTTATATTATTAATTTTATATCTCATCACTACAATATGCTACTTTGAATAATACTAATATCTTATCATGTAAGAGAAAATAATCTTCCCAAATGAGCTATACTTATGTTTGGAACTTGCACCTAGGTCATATAAAAATAAAATAAATATCAAAACTGGTTGAAGATGGACCTTTGGATTCATTGAAAGTGGAAATACTTATAGCCTATAAATTTTGCTTGGTATAAAAATTGACCTAACACATTTTTTGGCCAAAGGTTATATAGCCAAAAAATAGTTGGAACTAGTTCATTATAATCTATGCAGACCCGTGATTGTCAAAGTGAAAGGTGACTTTGAGTATTTCATCATATTTATTGATAATTATTCATGATGCATATACATTTATTTAATATGCTACAAGTTCGAAGCCATTAAGAAATTCAAAGAGTATAAAGCAAATTTGGAGAAATTATGATTTAATAATAGTGATGAGTGTTTTGTGACTACTAGTTGGATCAAGGAATTATATCCTAGTTGTTTATACTTAGCATTCTATAATAGAATGATGTGGTAGAAAATATGAATAGAACTTTTATGGACATGATAAGATCAATGAAGAGTTATCTAGATATGTCAGATTACTTCTAGGAATATACATTAGAAATAATAGCTTATATTCTGAACTTGATTCCATCTAATGTAATACCTACTACTCTAGCTAAATTATGGACTGAATATAAGACTAGTCTAAAACATATTTATTTCTAGGTTTGTCTATACTAAAAGAAAAAACACATAAGTTGGAATCAAGAATAGAAAGTTATAGTCCAAAGGTCTTATAGTCCGTTATAGATCAATGAAACACATAAGTTGGTGTTCCATATTTATTCGTAGGATAACCTAGAGGAGCCAAAAGTTTTTTGTTTTATAGTCCAAAGGATCAGAAGTATGATCCTATATTAATGCCAGTACCCATTTTGTGGGATAACCTATAAATTGGGTGGTCTATATTTAACACCAATACTCAATTTATAAAAGAAGACTATATAATAACTCACGAGTCTAGAAGTAGGATTGTTCTAGAAGAATTGAGAAGAAATAAACCAGCCAAAAGTCTTCTGATAACATATAACATATATAAACTTATAAACTAATATAAAAAATATAACATATATAAACTAGTAATACAAATATAAACTAATAAATATAACATATATAACATATATAAATATAACTTATAAACTTATAAACTAGTAATACAAAAAGAAACAACCTTATATAACATATATAAACTAATATAAAAAAATATAAACATGTATAATAAACATTTATAAATGTATATACAACCTTATATAATATACATAAACATTTAAACTTATATAATGTATATAAACTTATAAAAATATTTATAAATATATGTAAACTTATATTAATATTTATAAACATATATGTGTGTGTGTGTGTGTGTCATTTATATATGTTATATAAGATTATATAAGTCTATATACTTTTATAAATATTTATATACATTAATATAGTTTTATAATGTTAATATATGTTATATAAGGTTTTATATATGTTTATTAATGTGTATACACATTTATATTTGTTCATATAAGTTTATATATGTTTATATCCATTTATGAATGTTTATATACATTTATATATGCTGATAAATATTTTTATAAGTTTATGTAAGTTTATAAATGTTTATATATGTTATATAAGATTATATACAATTATAGAGACTTAAATTTGTTTATATACATTTATATATGTTTATATGTATTTGTGTGTGTGTGTGTGTGTGTGTGTGTGTTAATAAGTATATGTTTATATATATAAACTTATACATAACTACATTTTCGAAATATTTTCATTTTTTTTATTTTTTGTTGCTGGCATGTCATTGGGTGTGGATTTTTTTGGGGTTTGATATTAGAGTGTATCAAAATATAAATATTTTAGTTTTTGTTTCATTTTTTTAATGATGAAAAAGTTTGGTAATTTTTTATAAATATTTTATACTTAATCTTCTAAAACATAATTTATCATTTCTATTTTAATTTTAACTTTGAGAGAAAGTGCAATGTTGTCTCCATCTCAATTTAACTTTTTGAGTGACCTAATTCTATATCATAAAAAAAGATTAATATGTTTTTTTTGGGGGGAACTATGCTAAGATGTACCAAACAAAAATAATTATGTTTTAAGCATATTTTTTTTTTTGATGTTGTATGCACCCAAATAAAAATAATAATGTGAGGTATTTTTTGAGTACGCAAAAACAGAAACTTATAATTACCCTTACCCATCATTAAAAAAATAAAGAAAAATTAAAATAAATGTTTTCAAAAAGAAAGAAGTATACATAATGTTATGCTTAATGTTGGTGCAATTATAAATGTCATGCATACCGATTGCATGTATAGACTTATTTCATAACATTTGCAAGCGTAAACTTGTGCAAAACATTTGCATATATCAACTTATTCATAATGTTATATATGCTAATATAATATTTGTTTATGCATAAATGTTATGCACATATATAATGTTATACATATATACATGCATACAAGTTTATAAGCATATGTAAACAACATGTATATATAAATATTATGCATATATAAGTTTATATATGAATAACATTTATGTATTTATAAACATTATGCATAATATTATTCATTTATAAGCATTTATATATAAATATTATGCATATAATTTGCATGTATAAACTTATGCATATCATTTGTATATATAAACTTATGCATAATGCTTGGATATATAAACTAATGCATAACATTATATACGCATATATAATCTTTTTGCATGTTATAACACTATCCATTTCTAAATATATAAACTTATGCATAATGTTTATATATAACATTTATAAATGCTTATATATAATGTATAAATGTGAGCTAACATTATGTGTATATATACCCAATATTATGCATATATATGTCTAATTTTATGCATAAATGTATACCAAGTATATTTATACATTATGTGTATATTTATGCATAAATGCATAAATAAATAAATAAATAAATATATATATATATATATATATATATATGCATAATATTATGCATATATATGAACAATGTTATGAATAAATATTATGCATAAATATTTACATCAAGTATACTTTTTTAAAAAACACTTTATCTAATACGTATATTAATTTGGAAAACAACATTTAGTTTTTTTTTTAATGATGATGGGTGAGGGTAATTTTAGGTTTCCATTTTTAATTATTCAAAAAGTACCCAAAATGTTAATATTTTTATTTTAGTGCATGAAATATTAAAATAAATGTGCACAAAACATAATTATTTTTGTTTTGGGCACCTTCTCACAATATACTTTTTTTGTTTGATAAAAATATGTTTATAAACCAAAAATATATGTTTATATTTTTTGATGCATGAAACCTAACAATATTTAAGGTTTTTTTTTTGCATTGAAATTTAACAATCCCAAAATATTCCTCTCTTGTCCATGTCATTATTATAAAAATGTACTTCAATATTAAATAATAACATACCAGCATGTTAGTGTTACATGAAAAAATTAATTTTAAAAATTATAAAAAAATATTATGAAAAATTTATTCACACACACATATATATTGTTGTGCCTTCACACACACACACACACACACACACACACACATTTTATATATAATCAAAATTCATTTTGAATGTGCGTATATATATATATATATATATATATATATATATAGTATATAAATGCATATATGTTTATATGTAGTATATATGTTTTACATACACCTACACATGCACACACACAAATATGTGAATCTCTACAAACATATACATTGTATACATGTAGTATATATATTCACTATACATAAACTATATATGTATTTTGTGTGTGTGTGTGTGTGTGTATACACTATATATATGCAATATATATTAACATATATGTGCATATATGGATATATGTGCAGTGCATATATACTATATATATATATACACTAGACATATTCATATGAAGTATATACAAATGCTCCAATGGTATATATATATATATGTATGTATATATGTATGTATGTATGTATATGTTTATATATATTTATATTATACTACATACACATATATCTATGTGCACATATATGTGATATATAAACTATATATTTGTAGTGTATATATCTGTATATTTATTTTATATATGTAGTATATATATATATATACTACATATAATACACACACACACACACACACACAATATGCTTCATCAGTATATATAGAACCCTACCGATGTGATCCATGAGTCATTTATTTTTTTAAAAGATCGAGTTGGTCAAATTGAGCAGGGATCCAATGAGGCCTTTTTTTTTATTTTCTAAAATGTCCATGAGTCGAATTCCTACTTGATCCAATCCATGCCCTTTTTTAAATGACGTGTCCTTTTTTTTGCTTGAAGTGACGAGGAGATGAGTAATTTGGATTCCAAAACATACATATTTTTCAATTTGTTGATTAAATCAAAAAAAATTTTGGATCCCAATATATAAATAATTTTGGTTGGTGCGCTCAATATACATGTCTTTTTTTTTCAATCAAGAGATAAACTATTGTAATTACTCCAATTCATATTTTAATTAGGTAAAATCACTTTTAATTAGTAAAATAAATATGGAATAATTGTGTTTCTGGGTTATGAAAATAACAAATCATTAGTAGTTATAGTATTAAATTTATATAATTAGTGAGAAATGATATGAAATTTATATAATTAGTGAGAAATGATATGAAATTTATATAATTACTCAGAAGTTAGAATGATATGAATAATGATAAATGACAAAAATATGTTACTTTGCTCATCTTGCTCTCTCTCCTCCCCCTCCCATCCTTCATTTCCTTTTGTCCCACTCTCTTCCCCCCTTGTTCCTTTTCTCACTCTCTCTTCTTCTTATAACTCTATCAGTAACTCCCTTGATAGACTCAAATCATAATCTAGAGTAGAAATACTCAACTTTTGGGGAACAAAAATGAGTGATACACAGTGAATGGAAGTCAATTATGCTTGAGTCCAACCATTTTTAGTTGAGGTACGTGTTCTTTTAGGTTTGGCCTATGTTGTTGAAAATAGTTGAACAATCACAATTTAAAAACTTTATTTTGAGATCAAAGAAATGATAATGTCAAAAGTGTTCTACAATGATGTGATCTTATTAACTATTTACTACTTTTTAGATGATCAAGTGATCATTTTTAGTTGCAATGATTTAAGCATATATATGAGTAAATAGCTATTTCATATTCTTATTGAAGATTTCACATAATTTTATTTGATTTTTAGCTTCAAAGCTTATCATTGTGTTGCCATCAAGTTTTATTGTGTGAATGTTGATTTAATTTTTGATATAACTGATTATGTTTAAAGTGTGAACCATATTCTGGTTCTTGCAAACTCTATGATTTGACTGTCTTGAAGATGTTCAACTTCACCAAGAAGGAGTATGTGGACATCCTACATCACTAGAACATGAGCTTCTTTACAAGACGTTCAAATGTGATTTATATATATCTTGGGCAAATAAGGTAACAATTGGGCAAGATTTGAAAAACAATGGGTTTTCTTCATAAAAAGTGAAAAAAATAAGACTTAATCTTTAAATCAAATTAGGTTTTTAAAAGCTTCTTCATGTGGTGGACTCTTATACGTGATTAAACATACATACATAGAAAATCAATAAAAAATTGCCTTTTAATTCGATTAAGATCTATGTGATCCAATCAGATGATTCAATGATATAAGAAAACCTTATTTGTACCAGATATTTTTTATTCCACAGCCTCATGTGCATGTCTAATCCTTTTGCCAAAATAGAAAGCACAACATGGTTGCTCTACTCTCTACAGTCATCCACATGAATAAGGCTTCTTAAAAATCAAGTTGGAGATGAGTGTGCTAGCATAGGGTTGATTCTCCACAAAAACCCTTGCCATCTCTCTCTCTCTCTCTCTCTCTCTCTCTATCTATCACAAATGATCTTTGTCACTTTAGCATGATGATCCCATGGGTATTAAATACGAATTTTAAGCCAACAGATTAATTTCCAATTTATTTCATGTATGTGACCTTATAGGTCCATTTAATATATATAGTGAGTTCAAAAAATATTTTGGCCTTATGGATCATATGTAGCCACTTGCAAGGCATTGTGACCATCCAAATAATATAAATGTCAATAGTCTAAAATAATTTAATCCATAATAAATATCATAGTCCATTTGTCTTGAAATATCCTAATTGAAAATAAGGCATGAACTATGCAATCCTAGAAAAGTTCAATCATGCAATTTATTGATCTCCATGTGAACAAATAATACAAGTGACATTAATATTATCATTTATTAATTTGAGCATAACCATGTATTTCTAGTCGCACTTGTTGAGTGGCCCATGGATTATAGGTATTAAGTGGGCCATGAAGCATGGGTAAGGCACAAAGTGAAAGTGACTAGTGAAATAATCTCACTTCTCCATCTTTGCTCTAAAAATATGAATTAAAATATTTTTTTTCACTCATTTATATTTTCTCTCCTCTCATTTTCCTCTCCTCCTTCACTACTCTAAATTACTTATTGGCCATGCTTATTAATTAGTGAAAGTGATTAGTGATTACTCAAAAATCCCAAAGTCCTAAAAATATGTCTACAAGGAAACAAGGTGCTAGTTAAGAAAAAGAGGTGAACTACTTTTATTGTAAACATAAAGTTAAGGTACTTAATATAGTTTTATCTATGTTATAATTTATTAAAATATAAACACGCACACACACACACACACACACATATTAATAGTTAGAATAATAAATAAAACAAAAAAATGACATAGTGATTTAAATGAAAATGGATTTGTCTCAGATATAGATAATATTACAACCCTACCAAAAGATTCAAGGCTAAAATTAGATTACCTCTCATGATCTTGACTGATTTACCTGAAAAGCTAAAAATAAGCAAACTTTAGTTGTCTGGATTTTTAAGATAAATAAAATTAAAAATACTATAAGTATTAAAAAAGATTTAGCATAATATATATATTATAAAAATATATATACATGAAGGAGTACTAATGGCACTGGTCACCATAAGTGGCATGTTGATTAATACACAAAAAATATGGTATACTAGATCCCAAGAAAACTCAAATGAGTGGTGTGACCTTTGGATTTGTATCAACATTAGCTTCATTGACATCCTTTATTTACCATAATAATTTTGGGAAAAAAGATATGACAAAATTGATTACTACGATAAGTCTTTTAATTAAATTTTTCGAGAATCCTAGGGTAGTCAATATTATACAGACCTACTCCTAGCCTTTTTATCATAGAATTCCTAGGTCTACCAATAAGTATGATAATAAAGTATTTTAAATTATAAAAATAAATACAAATTAATGAAATTAGATAATATAGTGAAGTGATATCCATGATATTAAACATGTGGAGTAGTCATGATGATACTTTATTTGCATGCCTTATCACCCACTATATCAATTCTAAGTAGAAACATAATTAAAAAATTTTAGGAATTCCTAAGATCCTTTATTCTCATGATGACTCTATTATATATTAGTGCATGCTGATGATATTTAGAAAATACAATATTTATAATAAAATATTTAGTACATTCAATAATGCTTCAAATAATGGTATCACCATTAACATGTTTATTTATAATATTAGAGATAAGTCATTATTTGAAACTTTTCACATTAGGTATATGTATCAAGTAATCAACATGATAGTGTAGGTCAAAATAATTTTTTTTTCCACATTATAAAATATCAAAAATTTACTAAAATACCTTAGGATACCTATAGACAATAAGAGCTTAACACTATGTTTGTTAGTGGGCCGAAAAAATAAAAAAATTTCAAATATATTTAAGACACCATTGGAATTATACCTATCTAATGTTAGTATATTGTCTTGGCTACCAATATTTGATATTCAACTACATCAATAGTAAGAGCAGAAAAGGTATTATCTGATAATTCTGACTAGAATATAAGATTTTTTTTTTGAAATTCTTGAAAATTTTTTATAATATGATGAACATATATTTATCTATATACACTCCCATAACTTATATTACACTTAACTGCACATGTGATATTAGCAACATTTTTAACAAGTATAGATTACACTTTATATTTAATGCCATGGTTATTGAGATAGAAACCAATTATTTCAAATACTAGTTATCTATTATAACTCTTTATTACTTGGCTAACTATATTGATTATAATATAAGGTGAAAGGGATAGAAAATATTTTAAGATACATATCCACATGCATAGATGAAGTAAATGAACAAGATGGTAGAATTTATGAAAAATTAGATAACAAATTTACATATTATTATACTAGGTGTGGTAGTTATAGGGAGACTCCAAATATGAACATCGACATCATATTTAGCATAGGGGTGAGCTATCTTGATACTTAGATATTGATTACTACTCCATCATATTATATGATGATAAAAAAATTTTGGATATTTTGAGTTGATGGAAATCATATGAATCATCATTTTCTGTGCTATAAAAAATGATAAGTGATATACTGATCTCTCTAGTATTTTGTATTACATCAGCATCTACTTTTTTTGTGGCTATAAATGTTATTTTAGATAGGATATCTAGGCTGTGAATAGATATACTTGAAAATTTTTTTTTTCTTAAAAGACTATGAAGATTTAAGATTTGACATTTCGGATAAATTGAAATAATTGCTATCAAATGATGACTAATGGGACATTTAAAATAATGAGGCTACCACTAGCACCAACTTCCAAAACATATGTGAGTGTGATGATCATGATCTATATACACACTATACAAATACTACAAAATATGGACTAATCATGGATATTAGAGGATTCATGTACAAAATGTGATGCATGTTTTTTAGTTCTTCTTATGCTTATGTACTATATTTATGTTCATAAGTCATGACTTCTTGTTTATGCTTTTGAGTTTTTTTAAGGTTTAACATTCCAATTATATTCTTATTTTTTATATGATATCATGAGTTATATGTAAAATATTTTTTTAAAATTTGATTGTATTCATTTAAATTTTTAGTGTAGTATATAGTGTAGTTTTTATTATGATATTTATATTTTATTTTATATTAAAGAAAAATTAAATTTTTTATGATTTTTTATTGGCCAAGTTGACCACCTAGAAATGGTATGAATCAACACAACTCAGATCCGACCAAGCTTGACTCGACATAGCATAGTAAGACAACATGCCAATTAGGCTAACCTACCATCAATTAGTGTTGGGCTGACCTACCATCAAGTTGTGTCGGCAAAGCATGACATGGGAACCCATCTCGTGCCATGTCAGGAATGACATGGTGGCTTAACTATGCCACAAAAAATTGGCTCAATCTACCACAACATGATCCATTTGACAACCTGTGGATAGAGGTGTCAAACGGGTCATGCTGGCCTGGCCCGGTAAGGTTTTAGGTCGCCCAACTAGGTTATCGTGCTAGGCCAGGCACAATTCTGTGGAGGTTAGGCCCGACACTGGCCCGCGACATGAAATCCATTGGGTTCGGTTTAGTTCGGGTCAGGCCAAACCCCTAATTTTTTTAAAAATAGGGTTTCAGCGGCATGCCGCCAGCCGCCGTGCATCATTGCCCTTTCGGGGCTTGGCGAGCCTCGCTTGTTGGGTGTTGGCTCGTTTTGAACATGCTCGTTGCATGGTCACGCGTGCTATGCCAGGCGTGTCATGTCTTGCCTGGCACGACACGTGGGCCAAAAACTTCGGCCCGGCATGGCACGACTCGTGCAGTAGGTGCACCCTGCATGAGCCCAGACACGACACTGTAGCATGCCGTGTCAGGCCAGGCATGGCTGAACAGTGTCGTGCCTCATGCCGAGCCAGGCCGACCCACCAGTTTGTCACCTCTACCCACGGATCTGTCTAAAAAGAGGAAAAAATACCTTTTATCTACTAACACCCTCAACAAGTTTTACTTTATGTCAAACTATAACCGATATTACCACCCTATTACATGTGATGTTAAAATTATGTCAAAACATAAAACTCTTCATATAGGGACTTATGGTGTTATTTGGCCAATAAACACAAAGAAGATATTACTATGATGAGAAATACATATGACTTGTAATCCATATAGTATTCTCATGGTGAATAGGTCTAGTACAATGTTCACTAACATGTACTTATGAGTGAACTTCATATCATATATCCATGATCAATAAAATATGATCATTAGTCATACTCTATACTAGTCTTAATTTATTATTCTTCCAATAATGCACTACCATTGTAATTTAGAATATTTTTCCAAGATTAGTTCATGGTTCTACTATCAAGTCATGACTCATGCACTTGATGACTATGAGTAAAATCAACTATTCATGGAGTAAATTGCCAAATTAAAGTATAAGTTCATAATGAAAATGACTCTTTATTATAGACAAATGAAAGTAATAAAAATTACATCATCTCTCTAGGGAATATAGCTAATAATTTGTCACTTTCACTAAAGTCAATTTGACATATATATTATACCCAATGACCTAATATGACTCATGATTTGCTTGTGCAAGGGGCTTAGTTGATTTGTAATGTTCTCATTGATATATACTTAGTTTATCTTAATTTCTCATATCTCAATAATTTCTCAGATGAGATGAAAATATCTAATTATATATTTGGATCTCAAATGTGATACAAGTGTTTTAGTCTATCATAGCCCCATCGTTATCACAAAATAGGGCCATAGTATTTGAGATACTAGGAACCACTTCAAGTCAAATGATGAACTTCTTAATCCAAGCAGCCTCTTTAGATTCTTCTTATATAAATATATACTTAGCCTTTGTAGTAGAATCAACTATGATATCTTGCTTTGAACTTTTCCAACTAATAGCACTTCCATTCAAAAAAAAAGTAGAAAACATAATTGTTATCTATAA
Source organism: Sapria himalayana (assembly GCA_029783825.1). Classification (NCBI taxonomy): domain Eukaryota; kingdom Viridiplantae; phylum Streptophyta; class Magnoliopsida; order Malpighiales; family Rafflesiaceae; genus Sapria; species Sapria himalayana. The sequence goes on along the minus strand of JAREIK010001381.1, from coordinate 681,557 downwards.
TCATCTTTGTTAGATTGGAAGCTAGTATTAGTGTAACCATTTACAATTAGCTCAACTTTATGTTTTCCATAAAGTAAGAATGCATTCTTAAATGTTCTATATAATTTAAGGATATTCATAAATGCTATCTAGTAACTTTTCACCAAGATGTATCTGGTATCAACTATTCATATTGAAGGCATATTAATGATCCCATCAAGTACACAACAAAGCATACATGATTGATCCAATAGTAGAAGCATATGAAATCTTACTCATGTAGTTTCACTCATCTCGTGTCATTGGACATTAAGTCTTTCTTAGACTAATTTCATGACACAGGCAAAAAATCCTCCATTAGAGTCTTGAATACTGAACCTATTCAATACTTTGTCTATATATGTACTTTTACTTAGACCAATTATTTTTTTAGATAGGTTTCTATAGATCTTAATGCCTAGATTATAAGTGGCCTCAACTAAACCTTTTATTGAGAAATAGTTTCCTAGCCAAGATTTGATATTATACAAAGCCAGGATGTCATTTCCAATAAGAAGGATGTCATCAACATAAATCACTAGAAAAACTATTGTGCTTATTGTAAATTTGTGAGAGATCAAAAACTATTTTTTAATTGACACGATCCCAAAACCTTATTAGGAAATTGTCTCTCATCTAACATAGTTCTATAAGTATGTAGGTCATATAAGTAGTAAAATAGATTTAAGTCTAAATAAAAATTCCATAGGAATTGTGTAGATAGTTCGATCAACCAACAATGAACTAAAAAATAATCAAATTGAGTAGATAGACTTAGGTTTTTAGAATTATACTTATATTCTAGGGTTGGCTTACATCACTATGCATGATGATACTTCCTTAGTATTTGGTTAATGTTATACTCGATTGTTAGATGAATGATAGATTAGTATAAAAATTTAATAGTCTCCTCTTGGTATATAATTGCAAATATCATTTTTAGACTATTACTACCAAGGATGATCTATTTAAAGTTGTCATATTAATATTTCACCACCGTAGCCACATATTATTTCATTCATGGGTCATTTTCATAAATACTTCTTTTGGGAAATATATCAACTATCCTTGATAATTATTTCGAACATACACTTCTATTCTTTGACCCCTAATATCTTACAGATGCGAAATGATGCAAAAATAAATATATTTGTTCTTTTTGCCTCATAAGTATCATACATGACAATTAATATAAGTCTTTCTATAAATCACACATATAAAAATCATACAAGAGGAATTGACTTGCAAGACTATCACCACCATATGAAGTGCCTCCTCTTACAAATGTCCTATTACATATCTTTCATTATCTATTATGACAAACACATGACTCCCCAACTATGATGAAACTCCTAGGTTAGATATTCTACTTAATCGCCATATCATTTGAGTTTTTTCTTCAAGAATATGCACAATGGATTGGTTGAAAGTATGTTTGTGCTTTCAGATTTGTAAGTATCATACTTGCAATAATTAAGCTTATCTAGGTATTCTCATATTGGTTTATCTAATCAATTAATAATTGAACTATTAATTTCTTCTTATTAAACCATATGAGTGTATCCCATGACATACTTGTCACTATCTTCCACGACCAATACAAATAAACTTGTGATATAGTAAAAACCCTAAATTTTAGTTCTAACCAACATTCATATTCATCAAAATCTAAACTACAATATTAACACAAATATAATTCTTATTAAATCATGTATTTATCACACATAAAAATTTTATATCAACCCTAAATTTTAAATTAGACTAACATTAGAGAAAATTTCACATAAGATATTTTGAGAGCCATCTAGTGGAATTAAGGATCATAATGAAAAATCAAGTAATGATCTAAGTTTCAAAACTTAAATCTAATCAAATATTTCTCACATTCAGCATTGATTTGCCCTTAAATGGGGGCTGGAATCACACTGTGTATATATGGTTTGTTGTTGCTCTTAGCTTGAAATCCAATTATTCTATTCTTTTTTCACAAAATATTTTAAGTTTTTCTTATATACTTTAGAGATCTGTATAATGCTTAACTAGAAGTCACAATACTGACTTAAGGTCTCAACTTTCTAATCTCACTATATTTTCTCTAGAGTACCAAAGTTGTGGCAGTCATGAATATCATGATTCAAATAACTTTCTTATGGAGCATGATATCATGGTACTAGGAATGCTTTGACTAAGACAAATTTTATTAGTAGCAAAATGTCATGGTTCTGGGAATGACCAGGATTGATATTTTATCTTTGTAGTAAAATATTATGATGCTGGGAATAACTATGAATGATATATGTATTCTTTGTAACATAAAGTTGTGGTATTAGAATGATCATGACTTTGATATTTTCTTACTGGAACATAAAATCATGGCAAAGGAAAAGCAATAACTAGAGTATATACTTTTAGAGACAAACATCATGGTAGAAAATAATATTGCGAGTCAAAATAATTAGTATTTTAACTCTGTATTAAATAAGTTATGACTCTAAAAATGACCATGAAAATTGTTACACAATAAAAAAATCATTATAATTTAGTAGTAGAGTTATGATATACAAATATTGACATGATTAGTTTTATAGAGTTTTTCCCAAGAAAAGATATTACAACTACTTAGTATGATTTGGAAGATATACCAAAGCAGTGACATGGGAAATATGATGAATCTACATCTCTTCTCTTCTCTCAAGCTTTCTTTCCACTAAGTCTACCAATTTCTCCCTAAATAGCAATGATTTCACCAACATTTATCAAATTTCTTCAAAATAACTATTTAATGAAATCTATTCAATAAATGATCAAATAAGTATTATTATAATAATAAATACTTTCCAAATCACCCAAAAAATTCAGCACATGGAGTGCCGAACAAATTCACATACTAAATGTATTACTTTCCCTCAAGCAATGAATCTCCCTCTTTTTTTCAAATAAATCACAAGCATCAAATAGAATAATAAGAAATACAATACAACATCATCAAGGAAAGATACATATATACTGTCTCAATGTGGAGGAAAAAAAGATGGTAAGATCAGCCATGCGTATCAAAATTTTGAAATGAATACTTCATTCTAGAGAGCTCAAATGTAGGCATAGATATGGAACATCTCTCTAAACCTTCTATAATACTTACAACACATTCCATCATATACATAATTACATGACATAAAGTGTCTTGCTTCCTTCCAATGGATTTCAATGGATTTTCAAATGAATCAAACATAAAGCATATTTGCCTCTGGTTCTTATTATACTTTACCAAATCTTTGATTTATAGTTTATCTTTAAAGTGTATATTTTCCTTCATTTTCAGATATCTATCCACACTAGTTTTCTGATACTCACTTGTGATGGACTTGGAGAGCTTCCCAAATGATTTGGTAATTATCAAATCATTTCAATATATATTTCAAGATCTTCAAAATGTAATCTTTAATTTTTTTTGGGCAGTTACAAAACATTGCTCATTCTTGTTGAGATGCATATCTCATAATGCATCTTTCCAATTCTATTATTAGGGAACTATACATCAATTTTAGCTCCCCTTTCAAGCATATTTCTCTATAGTTGGTCTTTAATTTTATCACTTTCAAAATAGTAGTGACTTTTTTCAAGTCACATCCTTGCCTATTCAAATAGTGCTCAAATATGTATGATGATTCCTCTTCATGATTTTCTTCACTTTTTTCCATCACTTCTATGACAACTTTGGGGAAGGGTGATACTTCTAACCCAATTTTGGTTGACTTTTATCCTTCAAGAATCACATTTTTATTCTTCTCTCCTTAAAGCCATTTCTTCATGCCCGCTAATGTCAAGGGGATATTCAAGAAAACTATTCATCTCTCTTTTCATTCATTGAAAGTCCCTTTGTTCAGCATAACATCATAATTAAAAAGATAAAATTATCTGGCTGGAGAATCATCATCTCAAAAATTGAGAATGTACTTCTCATTAATTTTTCTAACATGGATCTTGGATCCTTTCACTATGATGAAGAGCAATATCACCCTATCTTGCAATATGGCATAGTTAAGGATAATAGCTAAAAAAATAAAGCATAAAAAATATAACCAAATGTTGCTCTTCTCCATGAGTTCTTCCTACATTAAGTATCTATATAAATTTTTTGATAAAATTCTTCAATCTTTTTTTCCATCTGTCAATTTATTGATGATTACCTTGTAGTTCAATCACATCTTTAGATATTTGAAGACCCTACTATCTATGGCTCATTTCAATTCAAATTTTTTGTTAATACATTCTCTATCGAATTATACCCAAACTCCTCATAAATAGAACTTATTGTCTTGCATATTTTCTAAATTTGAAGTAAAACTCTTTAACAATAATTGCATTCCTACATTCCATGTACATGTATAATTGGTCATAATTTCTCCGCTCAAATAATTGCTCACAAAGGTGGAATAATCTTTTTAAGCTATTGCACTCCCATAAGCTCTTATTCCTCAACATAGAGATCATTTATCTCTTTTCTAGTTATTTAAGAAAAGTCAACTATAGCACCATGACTTTGGAAGAAGTCTCAGTGGAAGATTTTTTTATTGCTTGCCTTTGGCTTTACAAATTGATTCAATTTCTTCTCTCCTCAACCTTAACTTCGAAATCAACATCTCATGATCTATGTTTTCTCATGTATTTGATAGTTAAAGTTATTGAAGTTTTCATTGGAGTGAAGAAGAAGAGATAGAAGTGTCACAAAAACTAGAGTTAGGAGCTTTATCTAAGATTAGGGTTTATAATGAATAATGAGATAGGATCATGACTTTTTATGTGACCATGACTTCTCTTTTAGAAGGAAATTCATGGTTAGGTTTGAGTGCTAGACTTTTTTGGGTGTCTACATGTATATGAGTCTGAGTGTATATGTATATATTCATAAAAAACATAAAAATATATATTACATCACATACTACAAAAAGTAAATTCTTGGGATACCTCCCAAGTAGCGATCTTAGTAGTCTAAGAAAGCTTTTTCATATAATATTTTATCTCCATTCACCTTGTATTCCTCCTATTGTCAATAATGTTGAATAAAAGATAGCCACAATTCCTTTCTTTTATATACTAATATATTTCCCAAATATCTCCTTTAAAGTTTGTTGTCCATAATATTATTTCCTCTAAGATGAATAGCTTCATATGTTGTGAATTTATTCCATGCCATGACATGGAATAAATGTCTCGACTTCTTCTTCCTTCATCATGACTTAGAAAAAAATTATGACTCTTTCTTGTGTTTATTTCTATGTTTGGGCCATGACATTGGAAAATGTCTTACTTTTTTAGCTTTTATCATCTCTTCTTTCTTTTTTCCTCTAGTCATGGAAGTCACAATCTTATTATAATTCATTCTTTCCTTTTGCATAGTTGATCTAGTATTATTTAAGTATCATTTAAGTATCATTTCTATTCATTATATTTGATTTTCCTCCACTTCATTAGCCCTCTTTGTCTTTATTAGTAATGTAAGAATACTTTCTTCAAATGATAGTTTGCCTATCAGATATGGACTATCATGCTATGGTGGTTGTTCTAAAATTTTATATGATAGACCTTAATGACTTTTTAATCTCAGGATGATAGTATAGCTTGAAGTTACTATTGGGATTTAAATAATATCCACTTATATGAAGTGAATTGCTTTCTTCAACTTCATAGATTGAGCTGGAACAAATCATTTAACTGATCTTTGTAACCTTTCTATATTAAAAAAATTCTAATTATTCTTTTAATTTCTAGGTCTAGATGTGTTAATTAAGTCCTATAATTTCTACTCATATAGGATAGTTATATTAACTCAAGTTGAATAATCAAACTATAATCAAATAATATCTAATAATGGTTCCAAAAACTTATTGTGACTTTGTGAGGGTGCCAAACTTATTATCAATGAATACAATTTCAAAACCATATTGAATGTTTGTCTCTCATCCAACATTATCCTTCAAGTACATGGGTCATATATATAGTAAGTCTATATATCAATCTCATGGGTATTGAATATGTAGTTTGATTAACCAAAAGTGAACTAACAGCTACTTGAATTGACTAAAAATGACTTGGATTTTTGGAAGGATACTTAGATTCTAGGATTAGCTCAAATTTTTGTGCACGACAAAACTTCTTAGTGTTTGATCAATATTATGTTTGATTGTTAGATGAATGGTAGATATTTATGAAAATGACTCAATGTCTACTTAGCATATAAAGTAGCTATCATCCTTGGACCATCACTACCAAGAATGATCTATTCATAGTTTTCTCCTTGATATCTCACTATTCAAGTCATATGCTTCATTTATGTGTCATTTGCATATATTCTCACTTTAGATAATATGTTAATTATCCTTGATAATTACTTTGAATATATACTTATATTCTCTAACTCCTAAAGTCTCAATGATGCAAGATGATATAGTAATTGGTCTGACTTTGTTATGATACTTAGTTTTTAGAATTATGTAATATCCTAAAAGCTCATTGGGAAAGAGTCTCTCATCCAACCAGTCTCACAAGTATATAGATCATATAAGTAGTAAAATGAACTTTTGTCTATATATCGATCTCACAGAAATTATGTAGGTAGTTCAATCAACCAATGATGAGTCAACTATTACTCTAGTTGAAAAGATAAATGTTGTTGGTAAGACTCTTAGATTTTATGGTTGGTATATTTTATCATGCATGATGGCCTATCTAAAGTGATTGTCAACTATTGGACCCTTCCTAATTATGATCTCTACATAGCTATCCCTTGGTACTTAACTACCAAAATGACAAATTATTCATACTCAAGGTTCATTCACAACTCTGTGTCTTTTACACAACTCATTAACTATCCTTAATGGTTACTTTGTATATACATTATTATTCTTCATCCTCATATGTCATAAATATGTAAACTAATGTGATATTAAAAGTATATATATTTTTAGATTTATAAGTAAAATATATGCACAATAAACATATGCTTTTCGTTATTCTCACTAGTATGAGTCATACAATAGAAAGTAACTTGTAGGACTATCACTACTTTATGAGTCACCTCCACTCATACATGTTTCATGGTTTTCTAGTCACCAGCCACCATAATGATATGTGACTCTCACACTAAAAGTGAAACCCTTTGGATAATATTCTATAAAACTCACATATCAATTGAGAATTATTTCATATAAGATATGCACAATGAATTAGCTTATAAAAATATTCTTACTTTCAACTTCGTAAGCACCATACTCACATAATAAAACTTATCTCAATGTTATGTTTTAACATATAAGTTTGTCTTATGCAATATGCTCAAAAGGGTTGTCACTTTCTTCTTATCAATACATGTGAGTATGCATAGTAGTTTACCAATCACCATCTACCATGATAACATACATAAACTATCAATAATAAAACCCAAAATTTTATTCTAAATAAATATCACATCAATCAGTAATCAAAATACAACACAATCCAAACATAAAATACATTAATTAAATATACATCACACAAAATTAAATATACCAACCATAAACCTCAATTTAGCCTAATATTGGAAGAAATTTATTTGACATATTTCGAAATGCTAAACCCTCAAGAGTGTCTATGAATTCATATAAATACACCAACCATAAATATCATAGAATTTCTCAATTTCACTGATAACCCTCAAGAATGTATGTGAATCAAATACTAAACTCATAAGTTTAGGTGGGAGTCAAAACTCATATCTAACCCTTGGTGGGAGTCAAAACTCACACCTTCCTTAGGGTTTATGCTCGTGGCTTGATTACTTCTTTGTTTGTAGATTTCTCCTAAGTTTAGGTGAATTTATGATTTTCAAACCCTAGTTTTTTTGTGCCCTAATACCTCCCTTAGTGGATTTCAACTTTTATACTCGAATGGGGTTGAGTGTGATTTTTAAGTGGAAAGTCACGATGCCAGGGAACCCCATGGCTTTGGCTTTGCCTTTCTAAACACAAATTTGCATCATTGAGATTTTTCTATGACATTGGTCTCTTTCTTACTTTAGATTTCTGAAATGTTGAGAATAGCTACGATATGTACATTTTAATTCTATTAACACAAAGTCACACTACAAGGAATGAGCCACGACTTAGGTCTCTCACTTTCATTAGATTTCCATGGTACTAGGAATAAACATGGCTTGTGCATTTTGTCTTCATAACAAGAAATTGTGGCATTGGGAATGGTTGTGGCTCATGTATTTTATCTCTATAATTCAAAGTTGTAGCACTGACGAATGACCACAACTCTAGTCATTTTTTAAAAGAAAAAATTCATGACCCTTAATATAGTTATGGCTTGAGTTATTGTTTTCTATAATCTTTCATGGCTAAAATACACATAACTAGAGAAGTTCCACAACTTTTACTTGTATTTGTGGCTACATAATGAGAAAGTTACAACACTAGAAGGTGCCATGGCTTTTAACACTAATGAGGAACTTGATTGCTTCGATGTAAAATTAACATTATAGTGAAAAATATATTACAATCTTATGTGGCTATGACTATAAGAAAGTTTTGTAGCTGAAAATGATTGGTTACATAGTAAAATGATTATGTCAATGAGGTGATGAAGTCATAACATATGAAGAATAGCACAACTGTTTGTGTAGAGCTACGACTAATGATGAATGTCAAAACTACCTTATAAGCTTATGAAAGTTTAATAAAGTCATAACTCAAAAAATAATATGAATTTATATAACATTTTTATCCCATCCATCTCAACAAATCTACTAAGTCACACATTTAACATAAAACATCTCAAATTCACTACCATCATAATCCATCAAAACTATAATTTAGTGAAATGATTTTAAAGCATTTTTTATCTAAATATATCATGTATAATCACCAAAATAACTAGTATTATTTGTTATTTGGCATGCCAACAAACTCATATAATAAAAAAATTACTCATCTCCTATCAAATACTCTCCCTCTATAAAAATATAACTTTTTATACATTTTATATAAGTGTTTATTATGATTAGGTTTGAGTATCATAATATATCTAGATGGTGAGACTACTTTTTATGGATATGTAAATGAGTTATGATAGGATTTGAGTTTCGTGACTAAATTTATGAGTGTGAAAATTGTGCAAAATAACCTATGTAAGTGAATATGTAGTCTTTGATTTCATCACACCATGCAAAAAAAATTATTGGGTTGCCTCCAAGAAATGCTATATTTTACATCTATATAAAAACTCTCAATATGTTGTTACCTCCATTAGTGATTTTAATTATCCATGATAGCTTTGTAGCATAATCTCTCTCTTTCTTTTCTTTATGAACTTTTTTTCAATAATGACTCATATTTTATGCATCCCGTTGGGGCTTTCTTCTTTAATTTTTTTTTCTTAGGATGTTATAGCTTTTTAGATCACCATGAAATCATCCTCTATAGATGATATGACTTTTTGGATTGTTGTAGATTTTTGTTAGGTTGTAGTTTAAGATTTTTTTTTGGATCTCCAAAACTATAGTGTTGTGATTTGGGATAAGTTTTTTCTTTAGTTTTTATATCTCAAAAGTCATTGCACTAGTCAAAGTCATGACTTTTATTGCTACCTCTATTTCTTTTCTACTTTCTTCGTATGCTTTGCTACTAGTATATTTTTTTAATGTTCCCCATCATTTTATCCATGAAATTTTGATTAGAATTTAAGAATTTAATTTTCCTTTCTACCTTGGTAAATTTCTTTTTTTTAGAGTCATACGAAGTCATGACTTTGAATAATTCAATGATTTCATTACAGTCATAACTTTGAAGGATTATTCTTGGGCTGACAATCTACTAAAAAAATCTTTCCACCTAAAATATATATTATATGCCTTACTATGTGTTTGGTATTCAAATTACCAAACATTCTTGAATATTTTGGTATTTTTAGATGATGTGTAAGTAGAAGAATGAGACAAAAATGAATTAATTTCAAGAGTTAGGAGTTTGAAGATTTTGATTAGGAGTAATGATATCAATAAGTTTTAGGAAGTTTTGGCCATTTCTCTTTCTAATTTACTTATAATGTTTTTTGGTGACTGGATCGACATTAATATGTGTGCTAGTGTTCCTTGTAGCACATGCGTAATTAATGTGATTCTTCTTGCCATGCTTAGTAGGTCCTCATTCCACCCAGCTATCTTTTGCCTTATCTTATCCACTATAAAAGCCAAGTATTCCTCTCTCACCATTCCTTCTTAAATTGGATAACCAAGATACATTAGCGCACCTTTCTTTTGTGCAAACCCTATAACCCTTTAAATTTTTTGAGCTATATTTTCTGATGTTTTTGCTGCTAACATGAATTGGCACTTGTTTATATTCAACATTTGCCCTAATTCCTCTTTCAGTGTTTGCAGAAGCCCCATCAAATTTCTCATAGAGCATCTGCTAGCATTTGTGAATATGATAACATCATGCACGTATGCCAAGAAACTCACAACTGGTGTATGCCTAGGTTGCTTAAAAGCAAGGATGCTTCTTGTTTTAACATCCTTCAATATATTTATCATGAATAACTTTAAATATATATTGAACATGGATGGAGAGAGAAAGGATCCCATTGCCTTAGCCCTATTGATGGTTTAAATTATCCACCAGCCTAGCCATTTATAAGAATTTGACCCATGTGCTAGAAACACATCTATAAATTTAATCTATCCATAATTCTGAGAAACCCATTTTTCTCATTAGAAAGCATAAAATATCTCATTCCACCCTATTAAAGGCTTTTGACAAATCCAATTTTAGGATTACATTATGTCCTCTTGCTTTTGCTCCAAATTGCCTCATCATCATCATTATCATTATCTTCTTCTTCTTCTTCTTCTTCTACTTCTTCTTTTTCTACTTCATCATCATCATCATCTTCATCTTCTTCTCCTCCTCCTCATCCTCCTCCTCCTCCTCCTCCTTATTCTTATTCTTCACATTCTTCTTCTTTTTCTTCTTCTACTACTCCATCTACTTCTTTTTCTTCTTCTTCTTCTTCTTCTTCTTCTTCTTCTTCTTCTACTTCTTCTTCTACTTCTTCTTCTCCTTCTTATTTTTCCTTCTTCTTCTACTTCTTCTTCTACTTCTTCTTCTCCTTCTTATTTTTCCTTCTTCTTCTCCTTCTTCTTCTCCTTCTTCGTCTACTAGTACTTAATAATAATAATAATAATAATAATAATAATATTATTATTATTATTATTATTCTTTTATTTCATCATCATCATCTTCTTCTTCTTCTACTACTACTACTACTAATTCTTCTTCTTCTTCTCCTCCTCCTCCTTCTTTTGCTTCTTCATCTCTTTCTTCTCCTTATTATCCTCCATCTTCTTTTCATTCTTTTCCTCTGTCGTCTCTTCAATCTTCTCCTCCATCTTCTACTCCTTCTCCTCCTCCTTCCTTCTCCTCCTCCTCCTTCTTCCATTTCTTCGCCTCCTCCTTCTTTGCCTCCTCCTTCTCCTCTTCTTACTTCTCCTCCTTCTCCTCCTCCTTTCCCCCTTCTCCTTCTCCTCCTCTTTCTCCTCCTCTTCCTCCTTCTCCTTCTCCTCCTCTTTCTCCTCCTCTTCCTCCTTCTCCTTCTCCTCCTCTTTCGTTGCCTCCTCCTTCTCCTCCTCTTTCGTTGCCTCCTCCTTCTCCTCCTCATTTCCCCCCTTCTCCTTCTC
>JAREIK010001381.1:657323-664823 GCA_029783825.1 Sapria himalayana | reverse complement strand
CAGTGTCTTCCATTAGGTTTTGAGTAGGCTTTTTTAATGACGATGCAATTTCAAACATTCATATGTATGTATGTATTCATTTATGTATGTATGTATTGAACTTTCATCATGTAAAATCTAGTTGCAAATTTCTTGTGCCTTGTGTTTGTAGGTTCTACGCAATTTTGAATAAACAAAGATGATTTTTGCAGCACTAGTTAATGTGTTTGTTCTTTTTTTTTATGTTTTTGATAGAATATCTAGCTGTTTGATGTTCATGCTCCATAATGGATATTCAGGATCCACTTTATGTAAATACATGTAGATGGAATAGAAAAAGAATGAGGTCATATATGTATGTATGTATCCATGTATGTATGTATGTATTGAACTTTCATCCTATAAAATCTAGTTAAAATTTTTTGTGCCTTGTGATTGTAGGTTTGACGTAATAACAAAGATGATTTTTGCAGTCCTAGTTAAGTTGTTTGTTCCTTTTTATTATGCTTATGACAAAATATCTAGATGTTTGATGTTCATGCTCCATAATGGATATTTACGTTCTACACTATGCAAATACTTGTAGATATATACCAGTATATATGTATATGTACATATATACTTGTATATATGCACATATTTACAAGTATATATGTACAAGTATTTATATGTACATATATACTACTATATATGTATATGTACATATATACTATTGTATACATATACACTATAGTATATATGTACATATATACTATAGTATATATGTACATATATACTGCAGTATTATATGTAACTAGTGAAATGCTAGTATATATGTACATATATACTAAAGTATAATATATTTATCAAATTAAAACTTTATTTATTTATTATTTTGATTTGATTGACTGATTTAATATTCGTACAGATATGGTATCGCAATGTTTTCCATAATAAGCTTGTAGAAGATAATGGATTTTTCACTAGACATGATGCACCGATACTAGGACAACTTTGTTGCAGTAGAAAGATGGTGACCTGAGGAGCGGGGGGGGGGGGGGGGGGGGGGAGAAAGCAAATGTTAATTTCATGGATAGATTATACTTTATGTAATATCATTAGATATATTGATGAAAAAGATGTAATAAAATTGTGTTATGTTTTTGTTTTAACTATGTAAAACAAGGGTTGCATAGACTGTAGTTTTTCAATATAATTATGCAAAAACTATTTTCATCATCCTGTGTTGCACATGAGCATGGTGGAGTGCTCTATTTTTCTATGTTTAAGTTTCTTATTGTTTTTTGATGGTTACTATTGCCGACGGTCAGTCTCTATTTCATCTGCCAGTTCTTTTGTTAGCTTGTCAGCTCAGTCATGGTGGGGCAGAGCAACACCCTTATAGGCCTTGGGACTGGGAAAGAGTTATGGTTGCGGGGAGGCAAGATGCGAACTTTGATGCACCAAGCCTGGCTCATGGCTTGTCTTCCAGGTTTTCCTCTAAGAGTTTTCAAAGATATTTTCCTAAATTTAAATAATTTTCCCATTTCTTATTTATGTTGATAGTGAAGTTTTGTGCCATCTTTGTGAAGTATAAATGAGATAATACTAATTTGTTATAGTTTTATGTCATCTGAGGCTATGTGATTATATACATGTACATATAATACTATAGTATATATGTACATATATACTACATTACAAATATATGTATATATAGAGTTTATACGTATGTATATACAAAGTATATATGTACGTATATACTAAGTATATATGTATGCATATACCAAGTATATATGTACGGATATACTGAGTACTTTGGCTGGAGAAAATTCCGTCCCTAAAATTTTTTAGCTAGGGACACATTCCATCGTTAAATATTAGTGACAAGTACTTTAGCTTGGGAAAGGTTCCATCATTATATCTAGTTTAGTAACGGAAAACACCATTTAGCTAGGGAATTTTCCTAGCTATTTGGGATTTTTTTTTTGTGGTGAATAAGGAGACGAAAAAGAAGAAGTAGAAGTAAAAGTAGATGAATAAATAGAAGATGGAGAAGAAGAATAAGAATAGTAAGCAGGAAATATAGGAGAAGAAGGAGAAGAAGAAGAAGAAGAAGAAAAAGAAAAGAAGAAGAAGAAGAAGAAGATGATGATGATGAAATAGAAGAACTAGTAGAAGATGATGATGATGATGATGAAGAAGATGATGATAATGATAAAGATGATGATGATAATGATGAAGAAAAAGAGTGAGAAAGAAATAAAGGAAAAGAAGTAGAAAATGGAAATAAAGGAGAAGAAGAAGAAGAAGAAAAAGATGGAGAAGGAGATGAAAGAGAAGAAGAAGAAGAAGAAAATGAAAAAGAAGAAGAAAAAAAAGGCAAAAAAAAGAGAAAAAGGAGAAGGAGAAGAAGAAGATTAAAAAGAAGAATAAGGAGAAAGAGAGACGAAGTAGAAAAATACGAAGAATAATACAAGAAATCAAAAGAAAAAAAAATAAAATTAAATAGAAGAAGAAGAAGGTGAAATAGAAGAAGAAGAAAGAGAAGAAGCTGAAATAGAAGAAGAAGAAGAAGAAGAAGGGAAATAAAGAGATGATGAAATAGAAGGACAAAAAGGAGATAATGTAAAAGAGGAAGAAGAAGATGATGAATAAAAAGAAGGATAATGAAGAAGATAAAGATTAAGAAGAAGAAAATGAAAAATGAGAAGAATGAGAAGAAAGATAAGAAGTAGAAAAAGCATATGAATAAGGAGGAGGAGGAGGAGAAAAAGAAAAAGGAGAAGAAAAAAAAAGAAGACGAAGGAGATGAAAAAAAAGAAGGAGAAAGCGAAGAATAAAAAAAGTGGAGGAGAAGAAATAGAAGGAAAACAATAAAAAAATGATAAAGGAGAAAAAAAAGTAGAAAAAGAAGTACATAAAAAAGAAGAAAAAGAACAAGAGAAAAAAATATTTTTCTCCACCTTTAAGTGAGGGTTGTTTTTATAATTAATAAAGTAACTTTATAAAAAAAAGAAGAAGGTGATGAAAAAGAGGAAGAAGATGAAGAAGAAGAAGAAGAAGATGATGATGAAGGTGCTGAAGAAGAAAAAGAAGAAGAAGGCGATGAAGAAGAGGAGGAAGAAGAAGAAGAATAAGAAGAAGAAGGTGAAAAAGAAGAAGAAGAAGTAGGTGAAGAAGAAAAAAAGATGAAGAAGAAGAAGGAGAAGAAAAAAAAGATGAAGAATAAAACAAAGAAAAAGTAGAAGATAAAATAGAAGAAGAAAAAAAAGAAGAAGAAGACAATGATGATGATGATGATGAAGAGAGAAGGGTAGAAGGAAAAGAAGAAGAAGAAGAAGATGATGATGAAGAAAAAGAAGAAAAAAATAACGAAGAAGATGATGATGATGATGACAAAGAAAAAGAAGTAGAAGTTAAAGAATAAGAAGATTAATAATAAGAAGAATAAGACAAACATGAAGAAGAAGAAATTGATGAAGATGTTGATTTTGAAGAAAAAAAAGATCAAGGTGATAATAATTAAGAAGAAGATGATGAAGAAGAGGATGATATTTATGATGATGAAGAAGAGGATGATAATTATGATGATGAAGAAAAAGAAGAAGTAGACAAAGTAGAAGAAGAATAAGAAGAAAAAAAAGAATAAGAAGAATGAGGAGGAGAAAAAGAACAAGTTGATGAAGAAGATGAAAAAAAGATGAAAAAAAAACAAGAAGAAGACGTAGAAGTTGAAGAAGATGAAGTAAAAGAATAAGAAGAACTTGAACAAAAAGAAGAAAAAGTTGATGATGACAAAGAAGAAGAAGAAAACAAATAAGGTGAAGAAGTAGAAGAAGAAAGATTAGGAAAAAGATAAAGAACAAGAAAAAGAAGATGATGAATAAGAAAAGAAGACAAAGATGAAGAAGAAAAAGATGATGATGAAAAAAAAAGAAATGAAGAAAAAGAAGATAATTAAAAAGAAGAAGATGAAGAAGTGAAAAGAAAAGGATGATGAATAAGAAGAAGGTGATGATGAAAAGAAATGAAGAAGAATAAGGAGAAGAAGTAAAAGAAGAAAATAAAGAATAAGAAGAAGATGGTGAATAATAATAAGAAAAAGATGAAGCAGAAGAAGAAGAAGAAAAGAAGAAAAAGAAGAAGAAGAAGATGAAGAAGAAAAAGAAGAAGAAGAAAAGAAAAATTAAGTAGATGGAAAAGAAGAAGAAGAATAATAATAATAATAAGAAAAAGAAGGCAAATAGAAAAAAGAGAGTAAGAAGAAGAAGAAGATGATGATGATGATGAAGACAAAGAAGAAGAAAAAGGATAAGAAGAAGAACAAGTAGAAAAAATAAAAGAAAAAGAAGAGGAAGAAGATGATGAAGGATAAAAAGAAATAGAAGAATAGGGAAAAGAAGAATAAGAAAATGAAGAGGAATAAGAAAAAGAAGATGATGAATAAGAAGAAGGGAGGTGGGAAAGAGAAGAACAAGATGGTGAAGTAGATAATCAAAAAGAAGAAGAAGAATAAAAAGATAAAGAAAAAGATAAGGAAGGACACCATGAAAAGAAGAAGCATAAGAAGAAGAAGAAGAGAAAGAAAAAGAAGTAGAAGAAGAAGATGAAATTAAAGAAGAAGATGAAGAATAAGAAGAAGATGATGATGATGATGATGAAAAGATGAAGAAGAAGAAGAAGTAGATAAAGAAGATAACTAAGTTAAAAAAATATATGAAGAAGAAGAAAAAGATGATGATGATAATGATGAAGAAGAAGATAGGGTATGAGTAGTAGTAGTAAAAGAAGAATAAGAAAAAGAAAAATAATATGAAGAAGAAGAATAAAAAGAAGATGAAGAAGAAAGTGAAGAAGAAGATGATGATGAAGGCAAGAAAAATAAGAAGAAGAAGACAAAAAAGAAAAGAAAAAGAAGATAAAGAATAAGATTAAAATGAAGATGAAGAAAAAAAAATAAAAAAGAAAAAAAAAAGAAGCAGAAGAAGAAAGAGAAGAGAAGAAGAAGAAGAAGAAGAAGAAGAAAATAAAGAATAATAAAAAGAATATGAAGAAGAAGAAGATGGTGATGATGATGATGAAGTCGAAAATGAATATGAAGACATGGATAAAGAAGAAGGAGAATATGAAAAAGAATAAGAAGATGAAGAATTAGAAGTAGAAGAAAAATAAAATGAAGTAGAAGGAGAAGAAGACAAAGAAGAAGAAGAACAATAATAAGAAGAAGAAAATGATGATGATGAAATGGTAGAAGAAGAAGATGATAATGATGAGGATGTAGATGAATAATAAGAATAAGATTAAGAAGAAAAATAAGAAGAAGAAGATCAAAATGAAAAAAAAGAAGATGAAGAAAGAAAGTAAGAAGAAGATGATGATAATGATGAAGAAGAAGACTAAGAAGAATATTAATAGGAAGAAGAAGATAAAGACGAAGATGATGATGATAATGATGATGATGATGATGAAAAGAAGATGACAAAGAAGAGCAAGAAAAAGAAGAATATAAAGAAGAAGAAGAAAAAGAAGAACAATGTTGAAGAATAAGAAGAAGTTGAAGAAAAAGATGAAGAAAAAGATGAAGAAAAAGAAAAAGATGAAGTTGAAGTAGAATAAGAAGATGATGATGATGATGAAGAAAAAAAAGAACAAGAAGTTGAATAAAAATAAGAAAAAGAAGAAGTTACAGAAGAATAAGAAGAAGAAGAAGAAAATGAAGAAGAAGAAGAAGAAAATGAAGAAGAAGAAGAAGAATATAAAGAAGAATAAGAAGAAGAAGAAGATGATGATGCTAATGAAGTTGAAAAAGAATAAAAAGAAGTAGATAAAGAATAAAGAGAATATGAAGAAGAAGAAGTTTAAGAAGTAGAAATAGATGAAGAAGAAGGTGAAGTAGAAGAAGAAGAAAAAGACAATTAAAAAAAGAAGAACAAGAAGAAGATGATGAAGAAATAGACGAAGCAGAAGAAGACAAAAGATTAATATGAAAAAAAAGATGAAGAAGAAGAAGTAGAAGAAGATAAATAAGAAGAAGATGATGTAGAAGAAGTAGAAGAAGATAAATAAGAAGATGAAAATTAAGAAGATGAAGAAGAATACAACAAATATGGAGAAAAAAAAGAAGAAGAATAAGACAAGAAAGGAGAACAATAAAAGTGTAAGAAGAAGAAAATGTAAAAGAAGATGAAGAAGAAAAAGTTGAAGAAGAAAAAGAAGAATATGAATTAAAAGAAGAAAAAAAAAGATAAGGATGATGATGTTGATGATGATGAAAAAGAATAAAAAGAAGAAGAATAATAATAAGAAGACAAAGATGATAATGAAGAAGAAGAAGAAGACTCAAAAAAAAGATGATAAAGAAGAAGAAGATTAAGAAGAAGATAAAAAAAAAGACAAAACAAAATTAAACAGATAATGAAAAAAAAGATAAAGAAGAAGAAGAAAATGATGATGCTTAAAATGAAAAAGAAGAAGAAGGCGAAAAATAAAAAAAGAAGGAGAAGAAGAGGGCAGAGAAAAGATAAAGAAGAATATAAATAAGAAGAAGAAAAATAAATAGAAGAAAAAAATGAAGTAGAAAAAGAAGGTAAAGAAGAAAACAAAGAAGAATATAAATAAGAAGAAGAAGAATACAAATAAGAAGAAGAAGAAAAAGAGAGAAGAAAAAGATGAAGAATAAAATGAAGAAGACGAATATGATGATAAATAAAGAGAAGGGGAAAAAGAAGAAGAAAAAGATTAAGAAGAATAAAAAGAAGAATAAAAAGAAGAAGAAGAAGATGATGATGATAATGATGATGATGAAGGTAAAGAAGAAGATGATGAATAAGATGAAGAAGATAATGAAGAAGAAGTTAAATAAGAAAAAAAAGAAAATGATGATGAAGAATAAAAAGAAGAAAAAGATGAAGAAAAAAAAAGATAATGATAATATATAAAATGAAAAATAAGTAGTAGAATAAGAATATGAAGAAAGTAAATAAAGATGATGATGAAGAGGGAGAATCAAGAAAATGAAGAAAAGGAAACAAAATAAGAAGAAAAGAAAAAGACATTGAACAAGATAAAGAAGAAGAAGAAACAAAGAAGAAGATAAAGAAGAAGAAGAAAAAAAGTAGAAGAAGAAGATGATGATGAAGATGAATATGATATAAGAAAGAATAAGAATAAATAAAAGAAAAGAAGAAGATGAATAATAAAAAAAAAGAAAAATAAAAAGAAGAAGAAGAAGATGATGATGATGATTAATAAGAAGATGATGATGAACAAGCAATAGAAGGCTAAGAAGAAGTTGAAGAAAAATAAAAAAAGAAGTAGAAAAAATGAACATTAAAAAGAAGATGATGAAAATGAAAAAGAAGAAGAATAATAAATAGGAGAACAAGAAGTTAAATAATTAAAAAAAGAAGATAGAGAATAAATATTAGAAGAAGAATAATAATAAGACGAATATGAAGAAGAAGAAAAAGAAGAAGAAGAAGAAGAAGTAGTAGTAGTAGTAGAAGAACCATAAAAAGATGACAAAGAAGAAGACAAAGA